>SNQJ01S0038832.1:27150-61992 GCA_010110895.2 Picea sitchensis | reverse complement strand
CATTTAATGAGCAGGGTGTTTGCTTGACTCCATAGCCCAATGGTCCATCATTGATTTACAACATCTTATTGTCCTTCCCCTTCCTTGTTTTCTTCTTCTTAATCCACAAAACCAATCAAGCATTTTTATTTCTATGTTACCAAGCTTACTCTCATTTGCAGTTTGGGAGTGACTCTTGGAGTGATAACAATAGGCATAACAATCTCCTTCTCAACACAATTATTATCTTTAGCAAGTTGTTCTCAATACCCACTATGGCCGAACACTCTTCTACAAAAATCTTCTCTCTCTTTTTTCCATCTTGCTAACTGTAAAAATATCTCCTACCAATATGCTTTAATTTTCTTCTTTTCCCATGTTTTATTGAATCTTATTTCCCCCCAAAGATGATTACGCTCAACCCTTTCTACCATGAATGAGTGGGATGGCTTCCTCACTCAAAATATTACATGAATTCAATGATTTGAGTGCTTAATAAGTCAAAGGGATAAATAACAAACTGATTAATGAAGATTTCTTAGGAATCAAGGCATATGAAAACCCCTCAAAACCTCCATTAAGCCCCTCTATTTTGGAATCATAGGCCCCTATTACTTTTGTCCTTACCCATCTACAGTCGGCAGTGTATTTCATTTTTTATTATTTTCAATGTACAAATTTTACATATTACATCACTTGGCCCCTGACCATTCATAATATTTACAAATATACAATGCTACATTGGGGATCAAAACTAGGGTGTTCCAATCCCCTCTCCCTATAATTTGCATTGTTATTAGTGCACATCACCATATAAGTGTGTATGTACACACATATAAAATATTATATCACAATACTTGATAATTCTGTAGTTTAATGACTCATGCAACAATTCCAACCAACAATCTCTCGTTCCCCTCAATCTGCACAACCCAAGGAAGTGTACCCCCTTCTTGGCATTGTAGTCCCTCAGGCTTCCCCACTTCCCTTCTAGGGCTCCAACATAGGTTAGACACAAAGTCTCAGATTTGTGGCTCCAGTGTTGGAATACTAAGAGGGGGGGTGAATCAATATGAACATTTTTTACCACTTTCAATCACAGTATATATAAAATTCAACTTTATCAGCAGTATTCAATAGGTTTTCACTTATGCATTCAATATATCATTGCATCATAAACAATATCATTCATCAGTGCATAATAAACAACCATAGATACATAGTACATCAAAATTTACATGGAAACCCAAATGGGAGAAAACCACCTAATGATTTCTCATATATATCAAGAATACATTCATAGGAAGCACCAATTTCCCAATTCTCCAACACCAATTGGAAGGAGGCTCCAACCCCCTATTTACAGGCTCCAACCTAAAGGAAGCTGCAACTCCCTGAATTCTCCAGCTCCAACTAGAAGGAAGCTACGACCCCCTAATTTACAATCTCCAACTTGAAGGAATCTCCAACTCCCTTAATTCTCTAGATCTAACCAGAAGGAGGCTACAACCCCCTTATTTACAGGCTCCAACCTGAAGGAAGCTCCAACTCCCCATGTTCTCCAACACAAACTAGACGGAGGCTACAACCCCCTTTCCTTTCCTCGTCTCGTTGCCCTGAAATATAAGTGTAGACTCAACCTGTCACTACCACTAATACTATCACTGCCACTATCACTTCAACCTGTCATTGTCACATCAACCTGTCACTGATGATCAACCAATCATCCAACCTGTTAATGTCCATGTCACTGTCTCTGTCACTATCACTATCACTAATATACCATCATCAACCAACTATAACTAGAGCCACTCACATGGATACCAAAACCATCACCATACCATGTACATCAACCATGTACCTGATCCTATACCATACCATGTACGCCAACCCTGTACATCAACCATGTATCAGAACCTATACCATACCATGCACATCAACCATGTACCATAACCTGTACCATACCATGTACATCAACCATGTACCATAACCTATACCATACCATGTACATCAACCATGTACCAAAACCTGTATCATAAATATGTGTCACAACATGCACATAAGATGTGCCTCAAGCATGTGCCAATGTCTCAACAAGATACTAAAGACATGCCTCAAGAATGCACCGTAACATAACCAACATGTAACCCTCAAAACATGCATATAGACATACCTTTAAACCTATATCTGACTTGGTGCACTGTTTTATAGACATGTAGAACTTCCTCAGCCTCAACAACATCAAACTAGCTCCACTTAGAAATTGGGTCCACATAAAAACCCCAACATCACTTGTCAACTCTGCATATAAAGCTGCTCATAATTGTACCTCAAATATTCAAACTTGTAAGATTCACCATGACCTCAATTTTCCATTTCTGACTATGAAATTTCTATTTGAGGTACTTCTGTATGTATTGTCAAACCTCTGAAAATTTCACATTCTACAAAGTTCGAGAATAGAAGTTATAACACAAATGCCAAGTTGATTTGTTTGAAACATGTTTCGGGACCATTCAGGAACTATGAATTCCGCAGAGCATATATCCAACATTATTGCGAGCCAATGTCTGAAACATTAACCAAAAATACTATGGGATCTTTCGTCCATCTCCTCAAAATTTCAAGGTCTGAAACTTCCCAGAACATAAGTTATAGTAGAAGTGGCAGACCTTCCTGAATTTTGACCTATTTTAGAGATCGAACTTGTACAACATGCCACGTGCTCAATATTTTATATCTGATTCTGAAACTCACAAATATAATACTAAAGACTATAATATTTCCAATGCAATTGGTCTCATAGAATTTGAATTCTATATTAAGACGTTATGACTGTTTTACCCAGAACACCTGTTTGAGACTAGTTGCAGGACTAGTAAAAAACCCTATCTTCCACAGAGTGTATCTCCAAAAGTACAATGAACCAGAAGATGAAATTTGTACCATAGGTACCTTGACATGTCTTCTCAACCTCCTCCAATTTTTTATATTTGAATCATTCTAGAAGACAAGTTATATAAAAAATGGTAAGATGACCTTTAAATAACATTCCTTAGAACACATCATCACAAGACTTCATCCTCCCTTGGAATTTTTCCCTTATTCACTTCATATTCCCTATGAAATATGACTCAGATGTACTTGATTACCTTAGATAAGAATCACTTTCTCACTTATATATATATATATATATATTCAATGAACTTGTGTGTGTACAAATGAGAGGCTCTTGATGTGTATTTATACTTTTCCAAGTGACTTCTTTACTTAACTTTAGGGTTGACCTGTAACTTCTTGTTTACAACTGTTTTACCCTTTTTCCTCATTTTGGGACCAACTAATAACTTCTTGTTGCAACCATTTAGGKGCTTCTTAACCATTCTTTGAGGCTTCCAACTTCATGACCTCATAACTCCTCGGTCGTGAGGAACTACTTGATGTACCATCTACCGTTGGAAATGACACGACAAGGAATATCCATCTATGAGTGTGTTACATGCATTTACCGTCCTTCATGTCCTTATGCCTAAAAAAACTTCAGGATTCATGACCAAACCTCTGGGGCTTCTTGTAGACTTCTTCAAATGCACCCATCACATCTGTTGACATCAATGACAACCACTTATTTTGACATAAAAGACAAACAAATATCCAAAAACATCATTGACAACCAACTATCCAACATCTAGAAAATCTAACTGCAACAAAATGGAGTCTTTGTACACATATGTACAAATTTACATTCATATTTCCTCAAAATTCTGTAAAACGTTGCAAGTACTCTTCCCACATGACCTCTTCATGCTCCCATATGGCATCTTCGGGACCGTAATAGGTCCATTGAACCTTTACCAAGACGATGTCTCGGTTCCTGAGCACTTTGACTTTCCGATATACTATGCACACCATATCCACCCAAAAGTCCCCTTCGTGCTCCACCCAAAATCACCGTGCAATCAATCACATGGTTAGGATCATGCACATACTTCTTTAATAAAAACACATGAAACACATTATGAATTCTCATGATTGTAGACAGTGCAAGCATGTATGCAACTGGGTCTATCTTCTCTAGAACTTCAAATGGCCCACAATATCCCACTGCCAACTTTGGGCAACTTCCCAATTTCAACGAGCTCCTTTTTTCCTTTACTTTCAAAAACACATGCTTGTTGACTTTAAATTCTCTATGTTCTCTTCCCTCGTCAACATAGCTCTTTTTTCTATCATGTGAAGTATTTAAATTATGTTTTATTTTTACCATCTGTTCTTCCATTTCTCTTAGCATTCTAGCCCAATAATTTCTTTGTTTTTTGGGTTATCCCAACTCACTGGTGTGCTGCAGTTTCTTCCATACAAGACTCAAAATGGGCTCATTTTCAATGATGTCTGATACCCATTTTTATAAGTGAATTCAACCAAATGCAGATAGTCTTCCCACTTGGAAGGTTGATCCATTACACACATTCTTAACATATCTTCAATCATTTGGTTGACCCTATCAGTTTTCCCATTTGATTTTGGATGATAAGTTGTGCTAAAATTTAGATTTGTTCCAAATCCTTTAAACAACCTCTTCCAAAAATTGGAAGTGAACGTGGTATCTCTATAAGATACAATTGCCTTAGGAACACCATGTAGCCTGGAAATTTCCTTCATATAAATTACTACAATGTTGGTTGCCGTATTTGTCATCTTGATTGATATAAAATACATAGCCTTTGTAAGCTTCTCCACCACTACTATGATGGAATCATGTTTCCTTGCTATTCTAGGCAACTTGGTAATGAAATCTATGGTAACAATCTCCCATTTCCACTCAGGTATGGGAAATGGTTGTAGCAATACTACTAGATGTTTGTTCTCAACCTTTACCTTTTGACATTCCTTGCATCTAACAATAAAATCAACTACATGTTTTTTCATTTCAGGTCAATAATATTGGCCTCTTAAAACTGCAATTGTTTTCTTATATCCTGGATGTCTGACATATGACACATTGTGCATTTATTTTAAAATTAAATTTCTCAATTATTGAGAATTAGGAACATGAAATTTGTTTCTGTACAAGATAATTTCATCCTCTTCTATTTTGTAATATTTATATTTTTGTTGTACATTATTCTATTGTAAGATTTCTTTAATTTGCACATAATGTTGATTTGTTGTCACAGCTTCTAAAATTCTATCTTACATGCTTATTCTATTGTAAGATTTCTTTAAATTCGAACTATACATGCTTATGGTTGTGGCACACATTTCATGCACCCTTATACTGAGTGCATCAACCACTTTATTCTCTTTCCCTTTAATATGATTGATGTCAAATTCATATTCGTTGAGAAATTCAAGCCATATAGTTTGTATGGAATTCAATGTTGGTTCCAAGAAAATATTTCAGACCACTATGGTCTGTTCTCAACTCAATATTTCTTCCCATGAGGTAATGCCTACACATTTTTAGTGCATGAAAAATGGCTACAAGTTCTAAATCATGGGTAGAATAATTTATTTCATGATCATTAAGTTTCCCTGATTCATAACATATGACATGCCCATTTTGTGTAAGGACTCCACCAAGTCCTTCCTTGCATGCATCTGTGCACAAAAAAAAATCTTTTATCTGGATCTACAACCTTTAAAATAGGTGCATTGGTTAATAAATCTTTCAAGTGTTAGAATCTCTATTCACACTTGGTAGTCCATTCAAATTTTATTCATTTCTTTTGCAATGAATAGATTGGGTGTGAATTCTTGGAGAAACCTGCAAAATCTCCTATAGTAACCAACTAGACCCATAAATGATATAACTTATGAAATATTCTTTGGTGTTGTCTAAATTTTTATTAATTCAATATTTTTTGGATCTAGTTCTATGCCATCCTCTGAGACAATGTGGCCCAAGTGATGGATTTGATTTTGATAGAAAGTGCACTTTCTCAACTTGGCATGCAATTGGTGTTGTCTCAACACTTGTATCACCATTCTCAAATGTTTCTCATGCCCCTCCTTTGTCTTCGAGTAGATAAGAATATCATCCAAGACGACAATAACAAAATTGTCCAGGTAATCTCTGAACTCTCCATTCTTTAAAAGCATAAAAGTAGTTGGTGCATTTGTCAACCCAAATGGCACCACTACAAATCATAATGAACATACCTTGTTTGAAAGAATGTCTTTCTAGTATCTTCTTCTCAGATTCTTACTTGATGATAGCATGATCTCAAGTCAATCTTAGAATATATATTTGCTCCCTTCAACTAATCAAAGAGATCATCAATCATTTGCAAAGGATACCTTTTTTTATTGTAACCTTATTCAGTTGTCTAAAGTGAATACATAACCTCAGAGTTCCATCCTTTTTCTTCACAAAAAGAACCAGGGCACCCCGAGGAGAAACACTTGGGCATATATACCCCTTGTTCAACAACTCTTCTAGTTGCATATGCAACTCTTTTAGTTATGGTGTGCTCATTCTATAGTGATTCTTGGACACTGGAACAACTCCAGGCATGAAATCGATATAGAAGTCCATGTCTCTCTTTGGTGGAAATCCTAGCAATTCCCAAAACACATCTTCATATTCCTTCAAATATTGGATAGTATTCAATATTTGGCACTTCATCCTTAGTCGGATCTTCCATATGTGTTGCATATATTTGGCACCCTTTTCCAAAACATTTTATTTTTTATTTTTTTTCAGATGCAATGCTAAAATCTTTTTGACAGATATAGGCCTTGGAATACCTTGAACTGTCCTTGAATTTTCTTCCTCATCAAGACATGTGAAAGCCCTATTTTAGCAATCTAGGAAAACATGATGATTTTCTATCCAATCCATGATAATCAAGAAGTCATATGATCTGAGTGGTATGATGTTCAAATATGTCTTAGTGCTAACTCCATCCATGTTCATTGCACAATATTTAACAAGATCATTGATTATTCTCTTGGTTCCAGTGGCTAGATGAACCAACCAAGAATTTTCATGCTTACATCTCTTCAATTTAAATATTTCAACCACATTAGGATATATATAGCTATGACTATCTCCAAAATCAATCAAAATAGCTATGGGTTGATAATCAATATTTCGTTCCACCTCAATCATGTGGGAATGAAAGTCTGTTTGGGTATTGTCCAAAACTGCATAAATCCTTGGCACGCTCCTGCCCATGTCTTCCACTATATCAACTTCTTGAATGTTATGCACAATCCTCATCCTATCTCCTTTATGAGGACAATCTTTATACATGTGGTCTCCATCACATCCCCAACACTTTATAGGTCGTTGTCTTTCCCTTTCCCCCAAGGAATCTATCATAGTGGGTTCATTTTGTTCTTGGTTCCCTTTCCTATATGAATGATAATTGTTCCTAAATAAAGGTGGATTGAATCCTTTCTTCTTTTGATCCATATTTCCTTTCTTTTTTTCATCCCAAGATATTTGAAAAAATGGTCTTCTCTCATTCTACTCATAAAGATAAAATATAACATTGGTTTATGTTGATTCACATGGATTTTGTTTTGTAAGATTAAGATATAAGAAATCAAGAATTATAAACTTTATATTTATAGTTTTATGGTTTTTTATTTTAAAAATGTTTTAATTTTTTTGGTTTGATATTTTAAAATATTTTTAATATAATTGTTTATATTTTTTTGTTTTCAAACTTAACAAGTTATGTAAGTTATTTAAATATTCACATTAATTTGAGAAGATTGTCTAACAAGATAATAGGGGATGTCTAAAGGTTTAGAAAAACATACTTACTAGTAAGACCCTACTACCTCTTGCTTATCAATGATCAATTCAATAATCTTGCAATAGAAGTGCAATGGCATTCAATGCTTCCAAGAAATGGAGAAGTCGAGCAACAACATTCCACACTCGTGAAATCAGTGCACATAGCATGACATTGAGAAGATTCCATTGGAGATATCACCAAATTTATCGTTTCTAATTTTGCTATGGAAAAAGAACAACAACCAACAAAAAAAAAAGAAACTCCCAAAGTTTAAAAAAATCCCATTCGTTGGTTCTAGAACCCCGCTACCTCTTTTCGATCGATGAACAACATGTAATGCCTAATAGTTTTGGAGTGTTGAAGTCACACGAAAATAGTGAGATGGTTTATGCAAAGAGAAGAAGTCAATGAACGAAAACCAACACTCTAAAAAACAAGGGATACAATAACATCAGAGCATTGATAGGCATTGAGGGTGCAAACTCTTGCCAAGAAACGATAAATGGCCCATTTCCCACACTCATGAAGTGGAGTTGTTGTGCAATGGAAATATATGCTTCCAAGAAATGGCGAAGCCATGGCAACAAAATTTCACATTTGCAAAATGAAGGCACATGGTGTGAAGCATAGAACAATCAATTGGATAAACCAACAAATTTGGGGTTTCGGACAATGCCATGGAAATAATGACCAATAAGAGAATAGACAATGCCATGGAAATAATGACCAACAAGAGAACAGAGAATGCCCAAATATTTAGAAAATAACACCCACTGAAGGGAATCATGAACCTCTTATCAATCAATGACCAATATGCAATACCCAAGATTCTTGAAGTGAATTGAATTTACGCAATCACAGTCGAATGATTTGCAAAAAACAGAGAAGTCGAGCAATGACAATAAACACTCCATAAACCAAGGGACCCAATAGCATCTAATCACTAACAAGGATCGAGGGTGCAATCTCTTTCCAAGAAACGACTAATGCTTGATCACCCACATGTGCAACGAAGAAGTTGTGTAATGAATATCAATGCTTCTAAGAAACATAGAAGCTGAGCAACAATAATCCACACTTGAAAAATATAGGCACACATAACAAATAAGAGAATAATCAGTTGGAGATATCACTGAATTTGATGTTTTTGATTTTGTTATGACAAAATAATAGCAACCAATAGGAGAAGGGGAAATCCTTGAAGGTTTACAAAAGCACATTGACTTGTAGAAAGGCTACCACCTCTTACCAATCAATGAACAACATGCAACACCTAAGAATCTAAACCAAAGAGAGGGTTTCCCGAACTTAGGCGTCCAACTTCCATAAGGGAATTGCAGGGAAAAGTAAAGAGGACTAGCATGGCCAACCCAATAGGTTTCACTACATTTTTGTTCATCCAATGACGAATTCTTGAAAAATATCCCTCATGAGAGACATGCATACAAGGTCGAGTTTCCAGTCCCTAGATCCAAAAACCAAAGGAAAGATTACCAAGTCCACAACACACCAATAATAGTTTTTAGAGTGAACCAGTGGGTGATGGCCCACGCCTGAGATTGCATCTTCCAATGGATGATGACAAGGAATTTCCATGGACAATAAGGTCATTTGGCCATCCTACATGTGTCAGATACATGCATGTTGTAGAAATTATACTAACTACAATGATCCATTGGAAAGAGACCACCACATTTGGGGTTTCCAATAAATATATGGCAAAAGAATAGCGACAAATATGATGACAACTAAAGCCCCACTACTTGCAAAAGCACAAACCAACCAATACTTAGACATGGTGAAATGTTATAGGGAATCGATGACCAAGTGGATTCTAATTGCACTCAAAGCATCCACCTTCCAAGGAGGTGGCAAGGAAAAGTTCATACAACATAGCAAGGATCCCCAACACTAGAATCAATGTTTTTTATGTCATAGGCCCAAATCCATGCTCCCTTGTCCATTGGAAATATGGATTGCACCAAATGGTATGCATCTTGCAAGCTCTGCCTAGCAATGATTAATGCACAAATTCCAACAACCTTGGAGTGGAGAAGTTATGTGACAACAATTAACACTTGAAAAAAGTCGACTAAGTCAACAATGACAGTCAACACTTCAAAATTCAGGGCACATAGCATCATCAAAACATTAACTGACATTGAGGACGCAATCTCTTTCTAGGTAATCATCAACCCTCAATGGCCAACAATTATGCAGTGGAGAAGTCATCACACAACAATCCACACTTGCAAGAAATGTAGAAGTCAAGAAACAATGTTTCGCACTTACAAAATCGATAAGTGTCAACATCCACCCTAGGTAGTTTACATACCTAATGAACCACCCAAGCAAGATACCCTACTGCCAACAAATAATAGCAACAAACAAAGCATGATCAATCGACACAATGTATGAAGTACACCAATGGATTTAGGGAGAGGAGGCATTTTTGTCTAAACAACCAAAGATAAACTTTCTTTAACAAGATTACATGTCTTCCTTATTTCTAAGGATGGAAAATGAAGGATAGTCGGTCATTACATGACAACATATGAGGCAACTCAATGGCTGAAGCAGTGACTTCTCGTGACCTAAATTTTGTGGGTATCTTATCATTTCAATTTGCTTTATTCTCACTTAGGCAGCTATATTATTTGAATCAATGGCTAAATCATGGATTTCCTCGATAATTAAAGCGTTTTAATGAAAACTAATAGTGACGTTTAGACTTGGATTTTTCCTCAAATATCCCAAGTCTCTAATTTTTCCTCTTCTATTGTGTACCATGTATTCACTAGATAACCCATCATGTCTAGGAAAATGTGTGGTCATACTCTCACAACAATGAAAAGTAAGCTTTGCACCTTGCATTTTTGTACTCATAATTTTTTTCCTCTAGACTCATCCTTAATTTGAACTTTGGTATTGGATCAATATTTGTAGTCTAAAGTTTCTATCCACATATCTCAATAAAATAATCATTGTTGTAGACCAAGTTTGAGTCCTATGTGCATGGGTATCTACAATATAGATTCTTGTCCTATGAATGTTTCAACCAAAGATTGAATTCTTCCTTTTGTGTTGATATTCATCACATGACATACTTCACATAGTTGACTAGGGATGGTGGTCTATGTGCCTCAATAGAAGTAAGCATGAAGGATCAACTTATATTGGAATAAATCTTGGAATTTTCTTGATCTATATTTCCTATATCCTTTGTATTTATCAGACCGGAAACAAGTTTTTATTCTTTATTTAGGTATTGTTCTGATCTTCCAACAATGTCTAGACCTTTATTCATAATTTTCATTTGACAATCATATAAATCAGTGTCTAAATATCTACCCATGGACATTGGTATTTTCAAGCATACTTGTCCATTCTAGTTTGGTTCATATTCCACTTTCATTAAGTGGATCACTTGTTAAATATGGATTATTGAATAATTGCTTAGTGTTTCATCTATTGTATTCGTCCACATTTTTCCCATGGTAGGGTGCAGAGGAAATATGATATTGTTTTCGTCTTCTTTCATTTTGATCCTATATTTCTCCAAGGATATTGATGCTTTCATTTTTTTATCCCATGATCTAATAATAATTGTTTTGTAAGTTGATCCACCATCCACCATCAGCCCACAAGTTCTATTAATAACAAATTTGTTGTGATTTTGATCCCCATGATTTTAGTACAGTTTCTCCAACAAGTAATCTTACATGTTCCATACAATGTTGATTTACAAATTTAAGGTAATTTATTGATCAATGCAATTTTGATCTTCCCATAGCAATCTGAGTTTTTTTCCTAGTAAAATGTTAACCTAAGAACTGAAATTGACTACAACATGAGATTGGAAGTATCCCGCTACTTCCAGATCAATTTGAGGTTCATGTTTGTTAGCACCCAATTTTGTTTTCGTTTAACACATTGTGTTCTCTTTTGAAAAACAACCATCTTTGGTCTAGATAATACACTAACCAAGTACACTTAACCATTTCCTCAAGGTTAAACATATGCACATTTCCAAATATATTGTGTGCTAAAATGTTGTTTCCTCTCCTTCATGTGCATTGACCTCATTTATTGGGACCACATTGTAACGCCCCTAGATCCTCACTGAGGCACACTACCACAATTAGTTTTTCTATAATAACAACCTTTAACACGCCCAACTCGCCAACTGAGAAATGTTACTACTAAAAACGACTTAGTATAACTCTAATACCAATCTGTAATATGCAGAAGTATACAAAAAGTGACACACAAACTCATACTATTATCATTAATAATTAAAATCATAAATGCATATGATTTAAACATGCACCACAACAATTAAACACACATAACAACATTCATATATGCAAAATACAGATTTAATGCAACATTCATCCACAACATTTAATAGTAAATGAAACGGTGATTAAAACACTTATCTTTTAAAAACAATTTACATAACTGACTGCAGAGAAATAATGTTTCACCCAACCATAGACTCTACTGATCCAATTCTCTCAGTAGCAAGTCACCCCCGAGCTAGGGCTATGAGTTCACAAGGAAGGATAAGCTCCTATGGTGTCTACAATCTATTGTAACAACTCAATTACCCACTAAAACATAGTGACATGACTCCTACAATAATTCCAACCACCCAACTCTCTTCCCCATCAACCTGCACAACCCGAGGACGAGATTTCCTTCTTTTCACCACAGTCCCTCATACAATCTCTATCCCCTCTAGGGATCCAACATAGACCGACCATGAATCTAATCTCTCTACTAGGGGTTCCAAAAATTCCAGCCACAACATGAGTGCTCACACAACAATATCACTTGCTCTTAGGTAATTTTCTCAACAAAAAATTCACTCATAGGCATACCAACCTCATTCTCAGCACAGATATTAGCTTTAGCAAGATGTTCTCAATACCCACTATGGATGGCCACTCTTCTACAACAATATTTTCTCTTTTTTTCCCCTCTTGTTAACTGTGAAAACTCTCCTACCAATATGCTTGAATTTTCCTCTTTTCCCATTTTTTCTTAAATCTTATTTCCCCCCAAAGATGATTACACTCAACCCTTGCTACCATGAATGAGTGGGATGGATTCCTCACTCAAAATCTTACATGAATTCAATGATTTGAGTGCTTAATAAGTCAAAGGGATAAATGGATAAATGACAAACCGATTAATGAAGATTGCTTAGGACTCAAAGCATATGAAAACCCCTCAAAACCTCCATTAAGTCCCCTCTCTTGTGGAATCATAGCCCCCAATTACTTTGGTCCTTACCCATCTACAGTTGGTGGTGTATTTTATTTTTTATTATTTTCAATGTACAAATTTTACATATTACATTGCTTGGCCCCTATCCATTCATAATATTTACAAATATATAATTCTACATTGGGGATCAAAACTAGCATGTTACAATCCCCTCTCCCTACAATTTGCATTGTCATTAGTGCACATCACCATGTAAGTGTGCATGTACACATATATAAATTATTACATCACAATACTTGATAATTATTTAGTTTAATGACTCATGCAACAATTCCAACCAACAATCTCTCGTTCCCCTCAATCTGCACAACCCAAGGAAGTGTACCCCCTTCTCTGCATCGTAGTCCCTCACGTTGCCCCACTTCCCTTCCAGGGCTCCAACATAGGTCAAACAGGAAGTCTCAGAGTTGTGGCGAAACCCAAATAGGAGAAAACCATAGAATGCTTTCTCATATATATCAAGAATACATTCATAGGAAGCACCAACTTCCCAATTCTCCAACACTAATTGGAAGGAGGCTACAACCCCCTATTTATAGAATCCAACATAAAGAAAGCTACAACTCCATAAATTCTCTAGCTCCATCTGGAAGGAGGCTACGACCCCCTAATTCACAAGATCCAACTTGAAGGAATCTCCAACTCCATTTATTCTTCATCTCCAACCGGAAGGAGGCTATGACCTCGTGATTTACAGGGTCCAACCTGAAGGAAGCTCCAACTCCCTGTGTTCTCTGGTACCAACCGGAAGGAGGCTACAACCCCTTTTCCTTTCCCTGTCCCGTCACCCTGAAATATAAGTGTAGACTCAACCTGTCACTACCACTAATACTATCACTACCACTGTGACTTCAACCTGTCACCAACCCGTCATTATCACATCAACATGACACTGATTGTCAACCAATCATCTGACCTGTCAATGTCCATGTCACTGTCTTTGTCACTATCACTATCACTAATATACCATCATCAACCAACTATAACCAGAGTCACTCACATGGATACCAAAACCATCACCATACCATGTACATCAACCATGTACCAGAACCTATACCATACCATGTACATCAACCATGTACAAGAAACTGCATCATACCATGCACATAAACCATGTACCATACCATGTACATAAACCATGTACTAGAACATGTACCATAAATATGTGTCACACCATGCATATAAGATGTGCCTCAAGCATGTGCCAATGTCTCAACAAGATACTAAAGACATGCCTCAAGCATGCACCATAACATCACCAACATGTAACCCTCAAAACATGCATATAGACATACCTTTAAACCTATAGCTGACCGAGTGCATTGTTTTATAGACATGCATAACTTCCTCAGCCTCAGCAACATCAAACTAGGTCCACTTAGAAACTGGGTCCACATAGAAACCCCTCTTCATACAAAGTTGCTCATAATTGTACCTTAAATATGAAAACTTGTATTATTCACCACGAGCTCAATTTTCCATTTCTGATTCTGAAATTTCTAGTTGAGGTACTTTTGTATGTATTTTCAAACCTCTAAAAATTTCACAGTCTGCTAAGTCCCAGAACAGAAGTTATAACACAAATGCCAAGTTGATTTGTTTGAAACATATTTCAGGACCATTCAGGAACTTTGACTTCCATAGAGAATATCTCCAACATTATTGCAAGCCAATGTATGAAATTTTAACCAAAGATACTATGGGATCTTTTCTCCATATCCTCAAAATTTCAAGGTCTAAAACTTCCCAGAACATAAGTTATAGCATAAGTGGAAGACCTTCCTGAATTTTGACCTATTTTAGAGAGCGAATGTTAAGAACCAAACATCAATATAGCATAGAAAAACCTCAGGAAAAGTACTCAACGCCTTGAAAAAGAGATAATTTCAGATAATAAGCCTCTTCGAGGGGGCAAGAAAAAGAGATAATTTCAGATAATAAGCTCTTCGAGGGGCAACCTCCTTTACCCCAATTTAAATGTTCAAGTACAAGATGATCTAAATGAAAATGTCTCCTTGGTATATATAGAGACTAGGAGGTATAATTACAACTAATACTAAAGCCACATAAATAAATAACATTACTAATATAACATGCCCCACTATGGGTAATGAGCCAATATTAGGGCTTAACATGCCCTCCCCTCGAGACAAGTAAGGTTCCAATGCTTGAGTAACTCCTGATGCTTCTATATAAAAGACTCATCTTCCTAAGTGGAATCTTCAAATTTATAGTTTCCCTCCATTTAATGAGATAATTGGAATGGATCTATTCCTCAAATGGAAAATTCTTGTGTCGTTGATGGCTTAAAGTTCCAATATGATTTTTCCTTCCAAGTCAAGTTTTGGAAATATAGTTTGAACCAGGATCTCGTCACCTGTAACCTTCTTAAGCATGAAACATGGAAAACCTGGGTGTACTCGTGAAGATGCAGCCCACTCCAGGCCATAGTACCAATCTTTGCAACACCTTATAAGGTCCATAGCAATTTGGTGATAATTTATTATCCTTCTGGCTTGCTTGAGGAACATCTGCTTGTATGGTTGTAAATTCTAAACACCCAATCCCCTACTTCAAAGTCCCTTTCACTGTGATGTTGATATACTTGTTGTTTCGTGAGATTCGTACATGGTCATGTTGTCCTTAAGATTTGGAGAATTTTGTTGTTGATTCCTCGATGTGATATTCCACTACTTGAACCTTTTAGATTTTCTTTTTTAGAGAAGAAGTGATGGAAGGAGGGTGGTATCCATAAAGTGCCATAAATGGTGTCATTTTTGTTGTAGTATGAAAGGAAGGTTTATACCACCATTCTCAAGGTTTAACCATTTGAACCATTGTTTGTTTTTATCGTGAGAAAGTAACTAAGGTATCCTTCCGCATATTTGTTCACTATCTTGGTTTGTCCATCTATTGAGGATGATAGATGAGCTATGAGCCACTGAGTACTCCAAACAAGAAAATAATTTCATTCAAAATGTCCGGAAGGAGTTGATGGCCACTTACAATAATCTTGGGATGCCATGTAGCTTTGAACCTGCCTCCATGAATGCGGTGGCAACTGCATCTAGCTTTGAAGGGATGAGAGAGGTACAAAAGTGTGCATACCTCAATATTCTAATGTAACAATCACCTATGATGACACTCTTTCTTCAGACCAGAACTCTGTGATGAAATCCATGGAAACCCTCCTCCCAACGCTTTTTGACTTGGGATGGATAATCATTGTAAAAGACCTAGGGTCTTGTTTGTTTCCACCTTATTTTGTTGGTAAACCACACATTCTACACAAACCTTTGAACATTAGTTTCATGTCAAACCCAAAAATCCTCTTGACTCTATGGCAGGTTTTCTGTAACTCGAAAGTGCCCTCCTACTTGAGAGGGGTGAAATTCCAATAGTAACTTTTGTTTGGAGTTGGGAGTTCTTACATAAATATAAGAAATCTTTTGTACCTATAGTGATCTATTTTTCCATGTAAATGTATCCATGCATCAGAATCCCACAGAACCTTTGAATGAGAGTCCACCTTTTTCGTCATTCTTCCATCATTCATCCCTTTGCTTCTGCCATCCGGGTTGATGATCGAGATAGGCACAAAGAAAGGCCTCAACATATTCATCCTTTCTAGAGTGCATCCGCCACAACATTTTCCTCTTCCCCTTTTTATGACATTTCTACAACCTAAGATCTTGCTAACGAATGGTTTGTTCTTCCCAAGATAGTCTTTGTTCCAAGAAGTATTTAAGACTATCATGATATGTTTTGACCTTTGAAGTGCCTACCCATTAGGTGAGGACGCCATTCTTCAATGTATGTAGCGGCCAACAGCTCTTCTCATAAATGTGGGTTTGTGTAAGTCCCTTCCCTTGAGTGGTCGACTTTCAAAATCCACTTCCTTCTTGCATTAGGGACAACACCAATTCCATTCCCGAGGCATCACATTCCACAATAAAGGTTTTTTTTTTTTTTAAGTCTGGTGTGGTCAAGACAGAGCTTTGCACATAACATCTTTAAGTTGTTCAAAGCTTTAGTTGCCTTCCTCGAGTCTATGAAATGCATCCCTTAGTTAGTGCCATTAAAGGTGCTGCTATTCTTCCATAGTTTTGAACAAATCCTATAGAGTAACTCACAAACCCAAAAATCCTTCCTCTAAGATTTTTAATGTTTTGGGAATCGGCCACCATCATGGCTTTAATATTGTTAGGGTCTACCTTTGACACCTTCAAGGAGATACACATGACCCAAATACTCTACCTCCTTTACTCCAAAGAAACATCACTGGATGGTTTCATAGTTGTTTCTCCTTTAGTGTTGTAGCACCTTGTCAACATGTTGTACATGATCCTCCCAAGACTTATATGATTAGTATATCATCAAAAACACTAACACAAATTTTGAAGGAAGGCTGAAATGGAATTCATCAACCCTTGCAACGTGGAAGGTGCATTTGTGTGGCAATAAAGTGCTGACCAAAATTCAGTAATGGCCTCTCAAGGAGTTTGGAATGTTGTTTTTGATATCTTCTTCCTTCATTCGACCTGATGATACCTTGAACGAGATCCAATTTTGTGAAATAGGATTGCTCCATGTAGTTCATCTAACAATTCATCAATGACAGAATGTTCTATCTTAATAGTGGATCTGTTGATCTCTGGACCGACACATACACCATGAGCTATCTTTCTTGAATAATTACTACCACTCGTGTAGAATAAGAACTTTGGCTAGGTCTACAATGCCACTTCTAACATTTCTTCAAACCACAGCTTCAATTTCAATCGCTTCAGCTTAAGGGACCAGATGGCCCTGGGATGTTAGAGGAACACCCTCAGAACAAATGGAATTTCTAATGATCATGATTCTGAGGGTGGGAGACCTTTGGGAATATCTTCAAATACTTTGGAATGCTTATCAATGATCCTTGGATATCTTGAGGAATAAACGTCAGATGTTTGAACATCTAGTGAGAAGTCAGGAAATAATGGTTGTTGATGCCCCTTTTCAATAATTTTTTCATGTCAGTAGAGCTTATCACCTTACCGGCTTCCAGGTGATAATTCTTAACTCAATTTCTTTCCTCCTGTGGTACCTATGAAAAGCCTTATTAAAACAGTCGATTGTAACCATTGGATTCTAGTACAACATTTGCACCACCCATGGTATAGCAATCATTGGACTATTCATTACAATTCCCCCATAGTAATATTGATCTTATTGCATTTTCTCGAGCAATTGATAGTTCCTCCATCTACAATCATTACTTGAAACTCAAGCAACATATACAAAGCAATTGAGATCTTACACTTTATAATCAGAAATTATGAGTAATCAGAATCAATTAGGACTATTACCTTTTCTTTTGATGTATCCTTCGATCTGAGGGTTTGAGGAGTGCTAATTCCAAATGCATTACACGACATCTGGAGTCAACTCTTCGCATGAAATTGCTTCTACGTCTTCATCCTGAGATGGTTCTTGTTCTGTTCTGTTCTCTTCTTCTTCACAATCTAGAATAATTCTTCTCACCACACTTATGTCCCTTAACAGACTTGTTGTCACAATTAAAGTTTACAAACTCTTTTTGCTTTCTTTTCCTCCAATTGTTGAGGCCAACCTTTGCAGGTTGAGGGGTGTTTTAGGAGTAGTTTACATTGTTCTCTCTATAGATAGTATAGGTCCTTCTAGTAGCCATAGCCATTTTTACTTTCAACATTTCTTTGCCACCTTAAATGCATTCTCCAATGATTGGGTTCCCAAAGGCGAACCTCATGTTGAATGTTATCCCAAAGTTCCTCATGAATACATCAATCAAGTGCTCATCCGAATATCGGCTACTCATGGCCTCAATCTTTGGAAGTTCTCAATGTGCTTTCAGAATCAACCTTTTGCTTGAGATTTTATCAATTGGCTAAAGAAGGTATTTTTCCTTTTATCCTCATAGTGTGTGCTATCATTTCTTCCGTGGAAATTGTCCAAGTGACGAAAGGATTTGAGAGAACAAAGCCATCGATACTACAAACAAATTGATTTAGTTCTAAATATAAAGAAGTAATTCAGACCTTTTGTGTGGTACTACTATGGAGATCAAAGAATTGCTCCATCTCAAGTATCTATGTGATTGGGTCCCTTCCATCAAACTTCCCTCAGTTAATATTAGGAAATGGTTGGTCTTCAAACCAAAGTTGGAGTTTTCTCCATTCTTTTGATTCACCTTCCTTGTGTCCTCTAATAGTGAATTTCATGGGATGCATTTTCACTTTCGGTGTCTTCTATGTTACGAAAATTTTCAATAATTCCATGATCTCCTTTAATCCATCCATCTGAAGATCCAACTTCTAGCTTCTCAACAACTCATCAACTTAGCTTCCATTGAATCCATCTTAGTATCCAACTTAGCTTCCATTAATCCATCTTCTTTGTAGTTCATTTATGTTCCTAATCATTTCTTCACCTTCAATAAGAGTCCAATTAGGATTTCCTCCTGGAGGCTTATTTGGTGTAGAAGGTCCCTTTTTGGTGGTATACAAGTTTCCACTTTTGAATCTTGATTTTGAGGTGGTTTTGTTAGACAATATTTCTTCTTTTGTTTCTCCCAAGTTTCGGCCCTTCCTGGTATGAAAATTTCTTTTAGGTAGTTCTCGATATTTCTTCTCAGAATTCCACGCTCTGATCAAATGGATGCCAAGTGGAATTTAATGCAACTTCCCTACAACTTGCTGATTTTTTGGCCTTTCCAGGAGAGATCTCACTCTGTATAGCATGACCCACACAAAATAATTGACATCAGCTCCTAAAACTCACACCCAAAAATACTACGTGACTGTCCACTATCCAACGAAACTGGTCCCACTCAATTTGGATACTCTAGCAAGAAGTTATGATTGTTTTACTGAACACCTTATTGACACTAGTCAACAGGACTAGTCGACACTCATCTTACACAAGGTGTATCTACAAATTTAAGATGACCCAGAAGCTAAACTTTTGACCACATGACAATCTTACTAATTTATGTAAATTCCCTTCAGATTTCAAGGTCGGAAACATTACCAAAAATTTGTTATAGCGAAAATTTCTGTAATGTTTCATTTCAGATGATTCCTGTAACCCTATCTTGTAATGTGTCAGATTCCAAAAGTATAAGGCTCAGGACAATTTTGAACCAACGTACCTTTGGATCCGTCTACTAAATATCCCAACTGTTCCTTCTCAAACATTGTAGAAAAAAAGTTATAGCAAAAATCTCCTTGGTGTCTCCCGGGGATGTAGTAGCTAAAACCCCAAGACCTTGGAGCTTCGACACCATATGTTAAGAACCAAAACATCAATATATAGCATAGAAACCTCAGGAAAGTACTCAACGCCTTGAAAAGAGATACACTAGATAATAAGCTCTTTGAGGGGGCAACCTCCTTTTACCCCACTTAAATGTTCAAGTACAAGATGATTCAAAATGAAAAATGTCTCCTTGGTATATAGGAGACTAGGAGGTATAATTACAACCAATGGCCTAAAGACAACATAAATAAAATAACATTACTAATATAATATGCCCCAATTATGGGGTAATGAGCCAATATTAGGGCTTAACAACGAACTTGTACAACATGCCACACGCTCAATATTTGATATCTGATTCTGAAACTCACAAAAAAAATACCAAAGACTGTAATATTTCCAATTCAATTGGTCTCATAGAATTTTGATTATATATTAAGGTGTTTTGACTGTTTTACTCGGAACACTTGTTTGAGACTAGTTTCAGGACTAGTAAAATACCCTATCTTCCACAGAGTGTATCTCCAAAAGTAAAATGACCCAGAAGATGAAATTTTTACCATAGGTACCTTGACATGTCTTCTCAACCTCATCCAATTTTAGATATTTGAATCATTCTATAAGACAATTTATATAAAAAATTGTAAGATGGCCTTTAAATAACATACCTTAGAACACATCATCACAAGACTTCATCCTCCCTTGGAATTTTTCCCTTATTCACTTCATATTCCCTTTGAAATACGCCTCATATATCCTTGTTTACCTCATATAAGAATCACTTTCTCACTTAGATATATATTGAATGAACTTGTGTGTGTACAAATGAGAGGCTCTTGATGTGTATTAATACTTTTCCAAGTGACTTCTTTACTTAACTTTAGGGCCGATCTGTAACTTCTTGTTTACAATTGTTTTACCCTTTTTCCTCTTTTTTGGGCCAAATAATAACTTCTTGTTGCAACCGTTTAGGGGATTCTTAACCATTATTTGAGGCTTCCAACTTCATGACCTCATAACTCACCAGCCATGAGGAGCTACATGACATACCACCTACCATTGGAAAAGACATGAAAAAGACTATCCATCTATGAGTGTGTTACATGCATTTACACTGTCCTTCATGTCCTTATGCCTAAAAAAACTTCAGGCTTCATGATCACACCTTTGGGGCTTCTTGTAGACTTCTTCAAATGCACCCATCACATATGTTGACATAAATGACAACCAATTCTTTTGACATCGATGAAAACCAACTATCCAACAACGTCATTGACAACCAACTATTCAACATCTAGAAAATCCAACTGCACCAAAATGGAGTCTTTGTACACATATGTACAAATGTAAATTCATATTTCCTCAAAAAACTGTAAAACGTTGTAGGTACTCTTCCCGCATGGCCTCTTCATGATCCCATATGGCGTCTTCAGGATCGTAACAAGTCCATTGAACCTTTACTAGGATGATGGCTTAGTTCCTGAGAAATTTGACTTTCCGGTCTACTAGGCACACCAGATCCACCCAAAATTCCCCTTCGTGCTCCACCCAGATCACAGTCCAATCAATCACATGGTTAGGATCATGCACATACTTCTTTAATAAAAATCCATGAAACACATTGTGAATTCTCATGATTGTAGAGAATGCAATCATGTATGCAACTGGGCCTATCCTCTCCATAACTTCAAATGGCCCACAATATCCCACTGCCAACTTTGGGCAACTTCCCAATTTCAATGAGCTCATTTTTGCCTTTACTTTCAAAAACACATGCTTGCCCACTTTAAATTCTCTATGTTCTCTTCCCTCGTCAACATAGCTCTTTTTTCTGTCATGTGAAGTCTTTAAATTATGTTTTATTTTTACCATCTATTCTTCCATTTCTCTTAGAATTCTATCCCAATAACTGCTTTGTCTGCTGGGTTATCCCAACTCACTGGTGTGTTGCATTTTCTGCCATACAAGGCTCAAAATGGGCTCATTTTCAATGATGTCTGATACCCATTGTTATAAGTGAATTCAATAAAATGAAGATAGTCTTCCCACTTGGAAGGTTGATCCACTATAGACATTCTTAACATATTTTCAATAATTTGGTTGACCCTATCAATTTTCCCATTTGATTTTGGATGATAAGTTGTGCTAAAATTCAGATTTTCTCCAAATCCTTCCAAAAATTGGAAGTGAACGTGGTATCTCTATCATATACGATTTCCTTAGGAACACCATGTAGCCTAGAAATTTCCTTCATATAAATTACTGCAATGTTGGTTGCCTTATGTGTCATCTTGACTGGTATAAAATACACAACCTTTGTAAGTTTGTCCACCACTACTATGATGGAATCATGTTTCCTTGCTATTATAGGCAACTTGGTAATGAAATCTATGGTAACAATCTCCCATTTCCACTTAGGAATGGGAAATGGTTGTAGCAATCTTGTTGGATGTTTGTGCTCAACCTTTACCTTTTGACATTCCTTGAATCTAACAATAAAATCAACCACATGTTTTTTCATTTCAGGCCAGTAATATTGGCCTCTTACGGATGCAATTGTTTTCTTATATGATGTATGCTCAACACATGGCACATTGTGAATTTCTTTTAAAATTAAATTTCTCAATTATTGAGAATTAGGAACATGAACTTTGTTTATGTACAAGATAATTTCATCTTCTTCTATTTTGTAATCTTTATATTTATGTTGAACATTATTCTATTATAAGCTTTCTTTAATTTGCACATAATGTTGGTTCATTGTCACAACTTCTAAAATTCTGTCTTTTGAATATAAACTATAAATGCTTATGCCTATGGCACACATTTCATGCACCCTTATACTGAGTGCATCAACAACTTTATTCTCTTTCCCTTTAACATGATTGATGTAAAATTCATATTCATTGAGAAATTAGATCCATCTAGTTTGTCTAGAATTCAATGTTGGTTTTCCAAGCAAATATTTCAGACCACTATGGTCTGTTCTCAACTCAAATTTTATTCCCATGAGATAACGCCTCTGCATTTTTAGTGCATGAACAATGGCTACAAGTTCTAAATCATGGGTAACATGATTTATTTCATGATCCTTAAGTTTCCCTGACTCATAACATATGACATGCCCATTTTGTGTAAGGACTCCACCAAGTCCTTCCTTGCATGCATCTGTGCACACAAAAAAATATTCATCTGGATCTACAACCTTTAAAATAAATGCATTCGTTAATAATGTTGGAGATATTACACACTCACCTATAATTATTTTCCTAAGTTTTACAATCCAATTTTGAGAACTCTTCCTTAGATGAGAATATTATCTCTAGAGAATATTTCCCTAAAAAATAGGATGTTCCTCTTCAATTTAGAGTCAGTTACACTCAGTTACACTAGTGGAATTTGTGACTCAATTAATTGATGATTGCATGGATCAATTAACTAGTACTAGGTGGCAGTTCACTCCAATGTCTGTCAGTGAGTGCCTATATCTCTCTAGATCACTACTATGGCACATTAGTTACTCATGTAGCCTATATCTATTACAAATTATTCACTCTTTGAGTGTGGAATACGATTAATGAGATGTATTCCATTCTTTCTCTACTGCTTCTCTTTTCTTCTATTTTCTCTGCAACTATGTATGTCAATTCCCACCTAGATCTATTCTGTACAGGTTCAACACATTTACAAATAAATCTTTCAAGTGTTGGAATCTCTATTCACACTTGGTAGTCCATTCAAATTTTATTCATTTATTTTGCAATGAATAGATTGGGTGTGAAATCTTGGAGAAACCTGCAATGAATCTCCTATAGTAACCAACTAGACCCATAAATGATATAACTTTTGAAATATTCTTTGGTGTTGGCTAACTTTTGATTGATTCAATATTTTCGATATCTATTGCTATTTCATCCTCTGAGACAATGTGCCCAAGTGATGGATTTTCTTTGGATAGAAAGTGCACTTTCTCAACTTGGCATACAATTGGTGTTGTCTCAACACTTGTATCACCATTCTCAAATGTTTTTCATGCTCCTCCTTTGTCTTGGAGTAGATAAGAATATCATCCAAGACAACAATAACAAAATTGTCCAGGTAATCTTTGAACACTCCATTATTTAAACACATAAAAGTAGTTGGTGAATTTGTCAACCCAAATGGCACCACTACAGATCATAATGACCATACCTTGTTTGAAAGAATGTCTTTCTAGTATATTCTTCACAGATTCTTACTTGATGATAGGCTGATCTCAAGTCAATCTTAGAAAATATCTTTTCTCCCTTCAACTAATCAAAGAGATCATCAATCATTGGAAAAGGATACTTGCTTTTTATTGTAACCTTATTCACTTGTCTAAAGTGAATACATAACCTCAGAGTTCCATCCTTTTTCTTCACAAAAAGAACCGAGGAACCCCAAAGAGAAACACTTGGGCATATGTACCCCTTCTTCAACAACTCTTCTAGTTGCATCTGCAACTCTTTTAGTTCTAGTGTTCTCATTCTATAGTGAGTCTTGGACACTAAAGCAACTCTAGGCATCAAATCAATATAGAAGTCAATGTATCTCTTTGGTGGCAATCCTGGAAATTCCCCAAACACATATTCATATTCCTTCAAAGACTGGATAGTCTTCAATATTTGGCACTTCGTCCTTGGTCAGATCTTCCATATGTGCTGCATATATTTGACACCCTTTTCCAAAAGTTTTTTTTTTTTTTTACCAGTTGTAATGCTAAAATCTCTTTGACAGATATAGGCCTTGGAATACCTTGAACTATCCTTGAATTTTCTTCCTCGTCAAGACATGTGAAATCCCTATTGTAGAAATCTAGGAAAACATGATGATTTTCTATCCAATACATGATAATCAAGAAGTCATATGATATGAGTGGTATGATGTTCAAATATGTCTTAGTGCTAAATCCATCCATGTTCATTACACAATATTTAACAAGCTGATTGATTCTTCTCTTGGTTCCAATGACTAGCTGAACCAACCAAGAATTTTCATGCTTACATCTCTTCAATTTAAATCTGTCAACCACATTAGGATATATATAGCTATGAGTATCTCCAAAATAAATCAAAATAGCTATGGATTGATAATCAATCTTTCGTTCCACCTCAATCAAGTGGGAATGATACTTTGTTTGTATATTGTCCAAAGCTGCATAAATCCTTGGCACTCTCCTACCCATGTCTTCCACTATATCGGATTCTTGAATGTTATGCACAATCCTCATCCTATCTCCTTTATGAGGACAATATTTATACATGTTGTCTCCCTCACATCCCCAACACTTTACAGGTCGTTGTCTTTCCCTTTTCCCCAATGAATCTATCATAGTGGGTTCATTTTGTGTTTTCTTCCCTTGCCTATATGAATGATAATTGCTCCTAAATAAAGGTGGATTGCATCCTTTCTTCCTATGATCCATATTTCCTTTCTTTTTGTCATCCCAATCTATTTGAAAAGATGGTCTTCCCTCATTCTACTCATAAAAATACTTTTATTTTCTTATGTCTTCTTCCAGTGTCTTGGGCTCATCAAACTGAATTTTATCACAGTGGAAATAAGGTAGTCCACTAAAAATTATTTGGGTTTTATCCTTCTCATCTTGTATGAAGCCAACATACCTTAACAACTCAAGGAACCTCCTCTCATACTCATCCATTGTCATGCTTCCAATCTTGATTTTGAAGAAATATTTTATCTTCTTGTCATAATATTGTTATGACAAGTATTTCTTTTGAAAATTCTTTTTGAACTACCTCCATGAGATCCTATTCTCATCAATGTGATTAACCTACTTGAGTTGGTCCCACCACATTGATGTTTTTCCTTGAAGATGGTAGGTTGAAATTATGGCTTCTACATTTGATAAATAATTGTGCAATTGAGAATAATTCCTCATTCCCAACAACCATGATTCTACATCTTCATCTTTCTTAGGATCACCATAAAAATTAGGAGGATCAATCTTCCTAATCTCTCCTTGCAAATCATCTACTTTAGACCTCCTTCTATGTTTTATGACAAGGAACAAACTTGGGCTTCTCTCTGATCTTGAACATGCATGAGATATTTTGTTCAAGTGTCCTGGTGAATTTTAATGTCTACTATCTCTCCTTGAGTGCCTATATCTCCTACGATCATCTGTTATAACATGAGATCTAGATGCCTTTACTTGCCTTGCAATGGCTACTTGTTTTGTGCGAGAGTTTTTATTGACTTGTCTCTGCAACATATTCAAACTCTATAGAAACTCTTATTGATCTCTCATCATCCTTTCATTTTCTTCTCTATATCTTCACACTTTCTTCTGTAATCTCCCCATAGTTTCAACTATCTCTTTCAACTCTACTTTGCTTCTATGTCCATTGGAATCAGTCTTAGCATTTCCCAGGCTGACATGTAAACCTTTGATTTCATCCTCATGGATATAAGATCCCTGTGCATCGTCCATATCTCTAATCCTCATGTAGGAACTACTTATGTTCCTCTCATACCTCTAATTCTTCAAAAATGTGCATGCAACAATTATTGTTAGACTTATGCATATTGTAATCTATTTCATTAATTAGGTTATAGGTCATCCTTCATCTGATTTTATGAAGAACACATATGAACTAATATAAATCACGATACTTTAGACATAATGTCTTCTGAATTATGTTTCCAACGATTGTATTCATGCCTCATTTTAAGTTCTAGGCTAAAAGTTATAGCTTTCTAAATTTGTTATTTCTACTCAACTATGAACTATTTTGACTTGTGCAATTTTGCTGAGAGACCATCTTCTACCATCTGTAGAAAAAATATGTTAGGAATCATTTTTTTATTTATTGAGCACACATAGTATTTCTGATTGAGAATACACATAAACTTTTGGATTCATAATCCGATGCTTCAGTCAAATTCTGTATAAATTTGGAAATGACGAGTTTGTACTTTTACATTTTCTTCAGACTTAGAATTTTTAGCCAAAACTGGTTATCTCCCAAATGGAGCAAAACTGGGAAAACTCTATTAATACAAAGTTGTTCAAATTGATGACTAGGTAAAATGTTTACTACATAAACTTTTCTAGATTTGTGATCTGAGGTCCCTTTTCCTCCTTCGAATATTTCAAAAATACCCCAAAAGTGTGCGAGAATAGTGATTTTTTCCCTATTTTAGCATCTCCACTCCAAAACCTTTTGAATTTTGTTGGAATCCCAAACGGGTATCTTTATGCCTATTTTTTGAACTCTCTATAATTTTTTTTATCTTAATTTGGGTCCTAGACACTGAGCACGACCTAGAGCTTTAAAAACCTATGACACCCTCATTTTCAAACCCCAAACTAGCAATGTGTATTGTAAATGTAGTATGTGGCCAAGAGCCAAGCGATGTATATTGTAAATTTGATGTATGGTCGAGAAAAAATATGTAAATGATATAAATTGAAATATAATTAATACAATGTATCTCCAACTGTAGATGGACACAAACAAAGATTTGGGGGCTAAGTATCCACAATAGAGGGAAGGGGTCCAATGGGGGGGGAGAGTTTACCCATGTCTATTAAACCAAAATCCTTTTCTTATTTCTTCCTAAGTTATCCTAATCATGAACCTTTCATTAGTCGTTGAGTGTTCTAGAGCCCAATCATTGAATTCATGTAAGAGATTTGGTGTGAGAGTCACTTCCCATAGTTATTGATATCATGGGGGCGGAGTAGAATCAGCTACGTCAAACAAGAAAGAGAAAGGGAGGAAACTTGTATGGGGAGGGGACCAAAATTATGCATTCACGTTTTTGTATGAAGAGTTATTTTTACATGGATTTTTCTAGCTAGTAATGGAGTTTTGAGTGCTCAAGCTTGAAGACAATTGTTGTGGGCATGTTTGGTTGTTGTTTGGAGATGTAATATCATGGATAAAGAGGTTGTAGGCATGTGAGTGAAGTTATGTATGAAATTCACAGCAAGAAGCACACATTTTACTGCTGGGAGAATTTGTGTTGTAGCAGAAGAATTTCTGAGGTCCCATCAAGAAGAATTCATCTCCAACCAATGTTGGAAGCCCTGGAGGGGAGTGAAAAGGCCTGAGGGATTGTGAGAAGTGAAGGGGGATTCCATCCCTTGGGTTGTGCAGGTTGAGGGGAAGTGAGCTCATGGATTGGAATTAGTTGTGAGTTTAACTGATGAGAGGGGAAGATTATCCAACCTTAGGAACCATCGTCTCTTGTGGATTCATAGCCCCAACTCAAGGGTATCTTCTTGTTGATAAATTGAACAACAAGGCTATGGTTGGGAGGAACATCTGTCCTCTGCAACAAGTTGCATACTTTTATAATATAAGTGTTCTTATCTGTTGTGTTGATGTGTTAAATGTTGATATATATTTTCAATGCATTTTACTCTGAGTTATATTGATTAATGTTGCTTATCGAGAGAAGGAAGATGCATTTGTGTCTCTATTTTATAGATGAATAATGTTGTATGTAATTAGTAGTTGTTATGCACAATAAGAGTGATAATATTTACTTTTTTATTAGTATGTACAACTGAATGAACTTGAATGTCATGTTGTGAGTTAATTTATGCATTTAGATTTAGTATCATAATTTTTTATTGAGTAATATTAGCAAGTGACGCAACCCAATTGGGGGTTGAGTATGTTACAATATGGTATCAGAGCTTCTGGTTCAACACTGGACCCATATGGGTCGAGAACCAATGTGAATTTGGGTAAATTCTCTATTCTAGACTTTGGTCTGTGCGAATTTGAGGGAAAACCAGGAGAAAATCAAAGTCAAATCCTCAAATTCATGGTCAAGATTCATATTTAAATGAATCATAATTGTTTAAGAAGTTCCATGGAGCTAATATGCAAAGTTGCAGAGTTAAATTTGACCTAGAAGTTTGAAGTTTGAGTTATAATGGTCGATGTAGAATTATAGGTAGTTTGGTAAACTGACAACCAAGATTGCGTTTGATCATGATATCAATGACTAAGATTAACTTTGATAAATTTAAAAATTTGTAATGTTTTGGTCGTTTGGAAGGTTGAACAACTCAATGGCCGAGATTCATTTTCGGTGGTTGAAAGTTGAATCAGATCAACGAGAATTACAGAGGGTTTGAATTTCATTAGTTGAATTTGCCAATGGTCGAATCAATGAGTTTGGTGAAGAGTTAGGTGCAACCAGAAGAAGTCTTAGATTTCCAATGAACGATGGTCGGGAATCGACATATTTTGGCCAAAATTTCTAAGTGTCAAAGTTCACCAAAAAAACTCATTGATGACTGATGGTCAAGGATCGAAAGAATCTGGTGAAGGGTTCATGCATCCAAAGGGGATTGTCAATTTCCAATGGTTGGCGACCGAGGATTGGAGAAATTTGATGATAGTTTTCATTTGTCTAGGAGAAATCTCTGATCGATGATCAGGAACTGACAAATTCCACGTAGTGTTTTAAACCTTCCAAGGGAAGTGGTCGGTGACTGATAAGGGAAAAGAGGATGATGAAATTTCATGCCACGTTAGCATCCATGTGTCATGCCACATCATCCATGTTAACATCTCAGGATGATGTGTCATGTGACATCATCATCTGCGTGCCATGCCACATTAGCAAAGGGGTTTGATGATCGTCGATGGTCGAGGTTCAACGAATTTGTAACAAGGAAGTTTCCAAATTAATTTGTTGATGACCAATCACTGATAATCATGGATTGACGATATTGTGGGAAATAATTGGTTTTGTGAAGCGAAACAACCGATGGTCGATGACCGACGATCGAGCGTCGAGGAGAACAATTGGAAAATTGGATTTCACTAAAAGAAACCGTTGATCACCGATCGCCAATGGAGATCATATCAATGAATCATATTTCATGTGATTTGAAAATGACAACTTAGACTAAAAGGTTGTTACATTAGTAAAACAGTCTAATTTTTAAGAATTGTTTGGGTTTTTGAAGGTCACGAACTTGCAGCGTAGTTTTGAGGCTCTAAATGATGTTTTTAGGTAATTGAAACCCACAACAATAAATTATATGAAGGTACGCTTTGTTTCTGCGGCTTAAATAAAAGAGCTCGAGGAGAGATTTCCAATGAGCTAAATATTTCACAAAACAGAGCTCGTATGAGAAAGTTATGACGAAAACAGTAAGGGTAAAATTGTGGCACAATTTTACTTCCAAAGGGAATAACTCCATGCTCAGTAGTCCATTTGGGGAACAATATTAGTCTATGGAAAAATTATGAACCATAGAAAACAACCATGGAGTTAGATTTGGGACATGGATATGAGAAAATGTGATGGAAGTGAAAGAAGACACCTGTAGCATACATGGATAAATTGGGTAAAACAACCTAAACTTCTCTAGACCATACCTTTTAGCTTAGAACTTAGAATTGAGAAAATGAATAGCCGTTGGAAAGGTATTGAGGAGGGGAATAATATATCCACCTAGAATTTTGAATTCGGTGCTAAAACCTTCTCAGAAATTAATAAAGTGATTTTGTAGCAGTGAGAAAGTGGAAATTGCAGCATGTGAATGTTGTAACTTTTCGACCAGAACTCAGAAGGAGGCATGAGTACAACTGTTGGAGAGCTATTGCAGAGAAGAATTCATTTAAAGGAATTAGATTCTAGAAGAGTGCATTAATATTCTTCATAATGTTTAATGAAGAATGACTTGTAATCTAATTAATAAATATTTTACAATATGCTTAATTCTGACAACAATTATTACATGCACATTCTTTCATAATTATAGATACACACCTTAGTTTCTATATGAGATATAGAGACATGGATGATGCACAAGGGTCTTACAACTATGAAGAATAAATTAGAGGTCTGCATGTTACCATGGGTAATGTTGAGACTGAGTCTAACGGGATAAGAGACAAGAAAGAGCCTATAACTATGAGAAGCATGCAAAAAGAAGTGCAGAGCTATACAACCGATAACGAAAGGATTATGAAGGATCAGGAAAATATAATTCAAATACTGAATATGCTACAGAAGCAAGTCAACAAAGACTCGGGCACAAGGAAAGAAGCTAGTTCCAGGTAAGTGGAAGTGTCTAGTCCTGGTGATAGGAGGGATGATCATGAGGGATATAGACGGTCAAGGAATGTTAGCAGGAATCAACATCATAATTCCCTAGGGCACTTGACTAGAATAGATAATGCGCATTCAAGGTTGGTAAGTAGCCCAAGTATATCTCCTGTTAGATAGCAAAGGAGACATGGGTCAGACAACTTGCAAGGGGAGATGAGGAAAATCAATCCACCATCATTTGATGGAGAAAAAAAGAAAGGCGAAGATGCAAAAACATGGTTGTTTGGAATGAGAAAATATTTCCAGTTGCATAAATACTCATCAAATGAAAAATCCAAAATTGTAGCCTACCACCTTGTTGTAGGATAAATGTACCCTGTAGTAGTTACCTCCCTTAGGCTCTTCATAGACATAAGACAAAATAGAGATACAAAAAATAGACTTTCCTATATCTAAATCATACACGAGAATATATGTGAGATAATGGGATGAGAAGACTACTTGGTAGTTTGACGGTTGTCCCTGCACACTCCTTGGTTGTTCACTCTTTCGAATATGTCCTTCACTTTCATGAATGTGAATATGCACATATGGAAACACAAATGAATACCTCTCACGGGATCAAATATAACATGTATGAATTGATATCATATCTAATAATGTAGCATAAAAGCATGAAAATATTAACTCTCTATAAGAATTATAATAACCACATACAACCAAATAGAGGGGAAATTAGGCATGTGCATATTCTATTAATAAAATAAGGGGCTTACAACTTACAATCAAATGATTTGTTGAAGCTCTTCCCAATATCCTTTCCCAAGTTATATTATCAATATGACAATATAAGTTTACCCTCTCTTTTCCTCCCCTCTTCCCATGAGAGACCCCCAATATATAGGATGATATAGATAATATGGTGGATAAATATAGACACTCAAAATAACAAGCTTATCGAGGTCATATTACGAGAAATCCAAACATTGATCACATCTTTTTGTAACCAATCCTAATTGGGGAGTAACAGACTCAGTCGCACCTTGCATTCTGTTAGTTTGCRATCGGTCGTGAATTGCAAGAGAGAAACTCACAACCAACAACTTTGGGTCACAAGTTGAAAAGGAACAACCATCGAATAGACAAAAGGATGTTGAAAACTCAAGGGAAAAGTGACATAACTTAATTTCACAACCTGCTAACCTCTAGATGATGTCCATTAGGTGATCATGTGACAAGTAAATGTATAAAACACCTTCAAGGGAAGGCATCTATGTGGTGAGATCGACTGAAGAAGGTTAAGCACCTTGATGAGAAACTAATTTCTTGGAAACAGTTACAAAAATATTTTCAGCGAGAGTATTTTTCAGGGAAACATTATGATAAGAAGATACAAGAGTTCTTTGAACTCAAACTTGGGAACATAATTATGGATGAATATGATAAAAAGTTATTGGAATTTATTAGGTACGTGAGATTCATTGGAGATGATAAGGTCAAAATTCAGAGGTTCTTGAGTGGACTACCATCCTTCTACAAGAATAAAATTCAATTTGATGAGCTCAAGAATTTAGAAGAAGCCATAAGAAAGGCCAAGTATTTGTATGAGTAGAATAGATGAAAGCCATATTTCCAAAGGGCCTGGGATGAAAAGAATAAATGATAGATGGATCAAAGGAAGAAAGGATTCAAACCACCTTTCATAAGGAATAGATATGAAGAATATCAATAAGGGTATCCATCTCAAGGCGAACAAAAAGTGACAGAGTCCTTGGGAAAGGGGCCAAAGAAGCAACCCATAAAGTGTTGGGGATGTGAAGGATATCACATGTATAAATATTATCCTCACCGAGAATATAAGATGAATATTTTTCATAACATCAAGAAGGAGGAGATAGTAGATGATGTGGGAGAAAATATGCCAAGGATCTATGTAGCCTTGGACAATAGACAATCAAACGATCAATCCCACATGATTGAAGTGGAAGGTAAGATTGATAATCAACCCATAACTATTTTAATTAATTCTGTAGATAGTCATAGCTATATAGATCCAAAGATAATTGAAATATTTAAATTGAAGGAAAGTAATCATGAAAAGTCTTGGTTGGTTCAGCTAACTACTGGAACCAAGAGAAGAATTAATGAGTTTGTTAAAAAATTCCCTATAAACATGAATGGAACTAACACTAAGGTAGATTTGAACATCATACCGCTGGGGTCTTATCACTTCTTGATTGGTATGGATTGGCTAGAAAATCACTGTGCTATTTTAGATTTTTATAACAAGGTTTTCACATGTCTTGATGAGGAAGGGAATCTAAGAACAACGAAAGGTATTCCAGGGCCTATATCTATCCAAGAGATTTCAATATTGTAGCTGAAAAAAGTTTTAGAAAAGGGATCCAGATATATGCAGCCCATATGGAAGAGCCAATGAAGGATAAAGAGACAAGTCTTGGACATTATCCAGTCTTGAAATAGTTTGAATACATGTTTGGGGAGTTTCCAGGATTTCCACCAAAGAGGGATATAGATTTTTATATTGACTTAATGCATATAGTTTCCCTAGTAATTAAGACTCCCTACAGAATGAGCACATAGGAGATAAAAGAGTTGCAAATGCAGCTAGAAGAGTTGTTAAATAAAGGGTACATACACCCAAGTGTTTCTCCTTGCAGTGCCCCAATTATTCTTGTCAAGAAGAAAGATGGAACAATAAGGTTATGTATTGACTTTAGACAACTAAACAAGATTGCAATCAATAATAAGTATCCTTTGCCAAGGATTGATGATCTTTTTGATCAACTGAAAGGGGAAAACATATCCTCCAAGATTGACTTGAGGTCATACTATCATCAAGTGAGAATAAAAGAAGAGGATACTAGCAAAACAACCTTTAGGACAAGGTATGCACATCATGAATTTGTGGTGGTGCCTTTTGGGTTGACAGATGCATTGGCTACATTTATGTGTCTAATGAATGAGGTGTTCATAGATTTCCCGGATAAGTTTGTAATTGTGTTCTTGGATGATATTCTTATCTATTTCAAGACATAATAAAATCATGAGCGGAATTTAAGGATGGTGCTACAAGTGTTGAGAGAGAACCGATTATATGCCAAATTAAGTAAATGCACCTTCTATAAAAAGCATATCCATTATTTGGGTCACATTGTTTCAGAAGATGGCATGGTAGTGGATCTACAAAAGATTGAAGCAATCAAGAGTTGACCAGAACCAACAAACATTTCAAATATTATATCATTTATGGGTCTAGTTGGTTACTTCATGAGATTCATTGTGGGATTCTCCAAGATTGCACTCCCAATAACATCTTTGCAAAAGAAAGGAGTAAAGTTTGAGTGGAGTGCCAAGTGTGAAGAAAATTTCCAGTGCTTAAATGATTTGCTAACAAGTGCCCCTATTTTTAAAGTTGTAGATCCAAATGAGGATTTGGTTGTGTGCA
>SNQJ01S0038831.1:24822-48991 GCA_010110895.2 Picea sitchensis | reverse complement strand
GAGGCGCAGAGGCGTGACGTGGAGGATGAAGACACTGGAAGTGGAAAGTCACTGACGGTGCACAAGGTCCTTTTGAAACCTGAGAAAGAGATAGACAACTCAGCGCAAAGATGTAGACTGTTTCGGACCACGTGCAAAACCAAGGGATGGAAATGCAAGGTCATAGTGGACAGCAGAAGCACCGATAATCTCATTTCGACTGAGATGGTGGAGAAGCTGGCACTGAAAACGAACAAACACCCAAGTCCATACAAAGTGACATGGCTGCAAAAAGGACACCAGGTATGTGTTACAAAACAATGCTTGGTCCAATTTAAAATGGGTGAATATAAGGATGAGATCCTGTGTGATGTCATTCCCATGGATGTATGTCATGTTTTATTGGGTAGACCATGGCAGTATGACCAAAATGTTGTTCATGATGGGAGAATGAACACATACACCTTAGAGAAGGATGGGAGACCACATACATTGCATCCGATGAAGGATAAGGAAGTGAAGCCGGAAGTGAGAAGCACGATACTTCTCATGAGTGGGAAAGAGCTTCTCACAGAGATGGAGAAGAATGAAGATCCACAATTCTTTGTTTTCAGGAAGCCGAGAATTGTCCTGACAAGCACGAGAGTGGATGACTTGCCGAAAGAGATTCAGGAACTGCTGGGAGAGTTCGCTAATATCATCGTGGACGAACTACCTCGTTCGTTGCCACCGATGTGGAGTGTGAGTCATCACATTGACCTCATACCCAGAGTAAGCTTGCCGAATAAGGCAGTGTACAGGTTGACACCTCAGGAAAACGAGGAGGTAAAAAGGAAGGTATAGGATCTGCAGGACAAAGGACTGGTCAGAGAAAGTCTGAGTCCATGTGCTGTTCCGACAGTGTTGAGCCCAAAGAAGGATGGAGGCTGGAGGATGTGTACAGACTCCAGAGCGATAAATAAGATCACCATCAGGTACAGATTTCCACTGCCGAGAATGGATGACTTGATGGATTGCTTGAGCGGGGCAAATTATTTTTCAAAGATAGATCTCAAGAGCGGATATCATCAGATCCGGATGAGAGAGGAAGATGAGTGGAAAACAACATTCAAAACAAACGAGGGTTTGTACGAATGGATGGTCATGCCGTTTGGGTTGAAAAATGTGCCAAGCACATTTATGCGACTGATGAATGAAGTCCTGCAGGAATTCATTGGCAAATTTGTGGTTGTATACTTGGACGACATACTGATTTTCAGCAAGACTAGAGCTGAACACTTGAGGCATTTGGCCATTGTGATGAGAAGACTACAGTAGGAGAAGCTGCTGATCAATTTGAAGAAATGCTCGTTTATACAGATAGAGCTCATTTATTTGGGCTTTGTAATCTCGGCAAATGAATTGAAGATGGATCCTGAGAAGGTGAACATAATCAGGAATTGGCCATCGCCAAGGAATGTTTTTGAGGTAAGGAGCTTTCATGGTTTGGCAAGCTTCTACAGAAAATTCATTCGAAATTTTAGTGGAATCAGTACCGCAATGATGGATACTGTGAAAAAGTGGCATAGGGTTTTCCATTGGACAGCAGAGGCTGAACGAAGCTTCAATCTGTTGAAGCGGAAGATAACTGAGCAACCAGTGTTAGTGTTGCCAGATTTTCAGAAAACCTTCCAAGTGAAATGTGACACCAGTGGGTATGCTGTTGGAGGGGTTTTAAGTCAGGATGATAGACCTGTGGCGTATTACAGCGAGAAGCTGGATGATGCCAAGATGAAATACTCCACGTACGATAAGGAGTTCTATGCCATCATACAGGCATTGAAAAAGTGGAGGCATTACTTGATACCCAAGGAATTCGTTTTGTACAGCGATAATCACGCATTGCAGTTCGTGAGTCAACAGGAGAAGTTGAATCAGAAGCATGCAAAGTGGGTGGAATACATGCATAATTTTACATTTGTGATAAAACACATTTCGGGGACTGCGAACAAGGTGGTTGATGCCTTGAGCAAAAAATGTTTATTGCTGCAGGAATTCAGGGTCAAGACTTTGGGTTTTGAGAATCTGAAAGATATGTATGCAGGTGACGTAGACTTTGGCAAGGCATACGAGGCAGCCGAGAACCTAGTTCTCAGGGATAGGAGTCCATGGCTAGACTACCTGATCTAGGAGGGATTTTTGTTTCGGGGAAATCAATTGTGTATTCCAGATTGCTCTATGAGAGAGAATTTGGTGAAGGAAAAGCACAGCGAAGGCTTAGCAGGTCATTTTAGACATGACAAGACATTTGCCAAGTTGAGCGAATCATATTATTGGACTGGCATGCACGCAGATGTTAAACGGTTTGTTGACAGGTTGCGTCAGAGTGGTATCAGAGCAAAAGGCCGAAAGAAGAACACAGGGTTCTATCAGCCATTGCCCATACCTGAGAGGCCATGGGAGGCAATCAGTATGGATTTTGTGTTGGGTTTGCCAAGAACACAACGAGGAGTTGATTCCATTTTTGTAGTGGTGGACAGGTTTTCGAAGATGGCACATTTCATTCCGTGTCATAAGACCAGCGATGCAACCCACATCGCCAACTTGTTTTTCAAAGAGATTGTGCGATTACATGGATTGCCGAGAAGTATAGTCTCGGATCGGGACACGAAATTCATAGGTCATTTTTGGAGGACGCTATGGATGAAGCTAGGGACTGACTTAGCATTCAGTTCTTCTTACCATCCGTAGACAGACGGACAGACCGAAGTAATAAACAGAAGCTTGGGGGATCTTTTGAGAATCCTGGTGACTGAGCATCACAGTAGTTGGGATCAGATCCTACCACAGGAAGAATTTGCGTACAACGATTCAGTGAATCGAAGTACAGGTAAGAGCCCATTTCAGATTTTGTATGGGACACAGCCAAGAGGATTTTCTGAGCTTAGGGAGTCAGAACAGGTTGAAACTAGCAGTGCGAGAGCTGAAGAATTCGCTGAAGCAATGCAAGAACTTCACACACAGGTGAAGCATCGATTGCAGAAATCGAATCAGAAATATATGCGCAAAACCGATCAGAGAAAGAGGCAGCTTCGGTTTGAAGTTGGGGACATGGTTCTGGCGCACCTGAGAAAAGAAAGGTTCCCAAGGGGAACATACAACAAGCTCAAGATGAAGAAAATTGGGCTGTGCAAGATTCTGAGGAAGTTCGGCGAGAACGCGTATGAGCTTGAGTTGCCAGAGGGCATCGGGATATCTCCGATTTTCAACGTTTCGGATTTATACCCATACAAAACTAATGAAGCTGGAACTAAAGAACCAGTGGTCCAGTGGCAGAAGCAGATGCCAGTCGCAGAAAAGCCTCAGATAGAGTGCATACTGGATAGACGAGCAGGCAAGAAGACTAGGAGAAAGCAATATTTTGAATACCTGGTGAAATGGAAGAATCACCCAGTGGAGGATGCCAGCTGGGAAACAGAGGCAGTGATACAGAAGCATGGGCATAGTGTATAGGATCTCATGGACAGGAGCCCATGAAATCTTTTGAGCCGAGGAGTATGATGTAGGAGCATCCACATCTCATCAAGCGAGCCAGTGCGTGGAAAGAGAAGAACAGCTGGACCGCGCCAGTACACACATTTTTGAATTACTTTGAAAAGATTGTTGCACCATCGTTTGAATGAAAGCATTCATATGAAGTGCCTTTGTATTTTATTGTAGATAAGAAGGCATTTAATAGTTTTAAAGTTGTTAGATAGGAATTAACTTTAGATTAGACAGTTTTGTTTTCGAGAGGGAAAACGGAATATAGGCACCCTCCTTTGTATCATTGTATTATCATCATTTTCATTCACACAGGAGCAAGAGAGAGAACAGAGCAGAGAGAGCTTGTGAAGAAACCCATGTACAGAGATTGAATTAATAGAAGAAAGACTCTGATTCAATTCCATGGATGTGTTTGATCTTTGTGTGTTGTTGATATTATGCTATTGCATAGTTGCTTCTTTTTATGATTATCTTCTATATGCTGTGTATGTGATTGCATATCAGGTTCGAAACCTGAGAGAATGAGGGAATAAGTTCCAATTGTTTCACTGTCCGAACCAGGAGATTCCTGCATAGAGTGCAGTCGAATTCCTCCGCATAGAGTGCATTGAGGAGGTTCAATAGTGAAGCTCTTATTCTCATCGACCAAAATCATGTTGGGTTATTCGAGCCGTGCAGGTGAAGTGCAGGTCGGATTGAAGTCTCAGTAGCAAGCCTGAGAAAAGAAAGGCTGGGGTTGCTATGACTGTGAAAGCACAGGACCTAGAAGACTTCAAGTACTGTCGGGAGTGGTTGAAGGTTGAGCACAGGGAGTGTGCGCAAACACTCTGGAGGAGTCCGAGTTGGTAAAATCTCAGGAGGGATACTACCTCTATTTCAATTGCACAGGACGAATCTGGTGAAGCGGAGAACTCTTCAAGAGGAAGAGAATCGACGACTTAAATTTGTTGTGGAGAGTCACGAAATCCCGCAGACCGTCAGATCGCAGAGGAGTTGTGAGGGGGTTAACTCGCAAGTGCACGAGAGAATCCGTTTGTCATCGAATATCGGCATATCGGGGTTGGTGAGTGCAAGAGTTGCATGCACGTCGACATCGCGAGTTGCGATTTCCTGATTTAATCGGAGCCGTCGATCATCGGAGGGATAGGTGGCACAAGACCCCGAGGAGTCGGGACTCGACACTTCGGTGTTTTCGACATCGAAGGGAACACGAAGAAACAGTGAAGCCCCGAGTTGCAACGGGTCCCATGGAGACGGAGCGGAGGACAGCACGTGGCATCACACATCGGCGTTCGGGGTTTTGAAAGGTGAGTAAATCGCCACCTTTCATCTGTCGATTTCCCGATAGGGAAATCCCCGATACACAGAAGTGTTGACCATTGACATCGGGGATCAGGATTCGGAGTTTCATATTGCACGGGAGGTGCACACAAGCTTCGCGAGTCCGCGAAACCCGATTTCCCGACTGGTGAAAGGGAAATTGCCGAGAAGTGTACTGTGGGTAAAAGACTCCCGAGGGAGTCAGAAGAGTTGCTAACTCTTCGGGCCGCGTTGTTGAAGGTCCTAGTGAGAGCGATCGTGTCGTCGAGGGCACAGGTTGCGTCACCAGGTCTAGAGTTGTAACACCCAAAGTACTATCAATAGAGGGCTTGAACAGCTGCCGAACTGGACAAGTGTTCATCGAGGAGATAATGGTCGTCTATAGCACCTACTTGGACAAGGAAAACAAAACTAGATCCATTATGCGTGATGACATGACAGACAAGGAGGTCATGATGACAGTCACACTAACTATTCCTACACAACTTGTCCAGAAACATGCAGAAAAGATATTGCTGGGTAATGGGATATCCATTACAAATTTTAATATATTTCCCAGAACAATATATGACCGTGGTGATTGTGATCGGATTATTTCGCTCAACGAAACAAGTATTGTGGAAAAAATTCCTATTGTTTGTTCAGAATATCGTTTCGTCCCGTATGCGACTATCAACTAGCTTGCACAGAGAAATGATATTTACCCAATCGGAACCATTGGCGCAGTTGTCACACTGGCGAAAAAACTTGGCTCACAACACATTCTCCATATAAAGGATGGAGAGTCGAACAACGACAAAGAAATGGTACCATTTTCCATATACAGTTTTGTCCTTTACTTTCGCATGTGCATGTATCTCGGGTAAGTTACACAAATATTGCACTATTCCATCTTGCAGCTACAATCGTTCATTACCTATTCAAATTTGTTTTCATCAATGGAACAACAATTGCATAAAGGGAATTTTCCACTTATGCTCTTCAAAAATATAACAAAGAAAAGGGATTTTAGAGAAAGGATCTTTCACACAACCCAAGCAACATTTGTAACAGAGTTGCGAGAAGACATAGTACAGGATCTGAAGAAACTAGCAAGATCTACAATTTTTATGCATATACATCCACATAATCATCCTCACTTTGTTTATACAAATAGACTTCACCAAATTTGTGTGGCTTGTTTTATTTTATTTTTTATTTTNGGTGTAGTTGTGTATTATATTGTTCAATGTATTAATTCCTATGCTTGTGTTTCCAGGTTGAAGGTGTTTTGGTTGCAACGAATGCATACTCAACCCCCTTTGAGCCTGCATGTGATAAATGAAACTCTCCTTCTTTTTATTCCTCTTTGATAAGTGATGATATGATTGATTGTCTGCGATGCAGTGAAAAATGTCCATATATATATGGACATTGTCTCAATGCTACCATCTGAACCATGGGCAACACAACTGTGCATTGTACAATTAGGAAGCCTCTGTTACAAGATGTGCTTCCTATGTTGGCATAATTGTCTTATGAAGCATACCTACAGAAAAAGGCAAGCATTGTCTACATGCTGCACGACTTTCTTATACACAACAAATTTACCTTAAATGAGGACAATGCAATATTGCATATCGGCTGAAGAAGGATAAGAAAACAAAGAAGACAAGGAAAAAAAAAACATATCAAGATTTGATAGGAAACGAAAATATCTCATGTGTCTCTGTAATATTTCTTCAACAGCCAGATGAATGTTCATCGGACTCGAGTACTTGAGATTGCATGCGCATAAGATTGTTCGGTCTAAAAATGAGAAGCATGGAAGAAAACCCCATATATCCCATGGCCCCAGTTATTTTCTCGTGGGAACATGTTATACCAGATGTAAGAGAACCAATGCCGCGACGTCTTTTCTTTGTGTATCAAATTGTTTGATGCAAAGGTAGATGCATGCTGCTCTATGGAACCTTGTGGGATCTTGCTTGCGCCCTGTTTGGAGTTTAGTTGGTTCTTGTTTGTATGCTTCGTCTATCAATTTGTATATCACGGAACTCCGAGTGTTGTTTGGAGGACAAGAGACAATAGATTTGCAATTTTTTAGTCAGCTAGCCCTCAAGTCCGTCTGTCAATTTGTAATGCATTGTATAAGTGTGTCACTTTGTATCTCAATTGTGTCATTATAGAATCAATTAGCATCAAGAAGATATTCAATTCCATGTTCTACTATCAATGAACTTTGTAAAATTAATCTCATGGAATAATTTGAAATAAACAAATATATATTGTGCAAAGTCCAATTGTGCTATCATATCAACAAGAGGCCCTTAAAATTCAAATTGGTTGTTGTTATGCTTGCGGTGATATAATATACATATAGAATTCTCTAAGTGTGTGCAATTTCGTAAGATTTCCATTTTTTTGAGTTTACATAATTGAGCACAAGCTATTAACATGCACATGTTAATGATGAGCATGTGTTTTTATTACATAAATTCATAACCACACAAAACTTCTATCACCTTTACTTGTTTCAAAAGGAAATCTTAGAATTAGGATCTATTTTCCTCTTTTGAGCATATCCAAGGCCCCTAGCCTCATCTCTTTTGTGCAAAATTGCCTAGTAGTTCCTGTAATACCACTTTGGGTTCAAAGACCCCATAGAGAGGACATGTGTTGATATTGGAGGCATTGTACATGACACTAGAGACCTGAAAGGTTCATTTTCCTATGTACGGTTGTTATCATACTAATCAGTAAGTGTGGACACAAACAGATCTCCCTAGTTTCACCCCGAAACTAGAACAAAACAAGTCAGAATATAAAACTTTCCCTAAGTTTTAATTATCAAGAATACTAACTCACAAGAGATAAATGACAGACCTTTTAAATGTCATTTGTCCTCATTAGTGACATCCTCGCTCCATTATAAGGCTTATGGGATGCTGAACCTGTAAAAATACACCAGTGAACGAAGTGAAAGAAACAACGTATACTCAACAAATCCTATGTATGTGATCAAGAAGTCATACAATAAAATAAGACCAATTTTATGGGAAATAAATATATCGTTCTATTAAAGAATGTGGAATAAAGATACAACTAGATTCCTTGATGTTGTCAGGTTCCTTCCAATAGTTCCTTGTTTCCCACACACTTCTGCTCCATGGATTCTAAGATCAACAATATATCTTGACAAAGCAAATCCCAAAGCTACAAAAATTACTCAAGCTCACACCAAAAGCTAGCCAACTAACTTTCCCCATGAGAACTCCTCTCCTTTTATAGGCTGAAAAGGATAGGGTGAGGAGGTTAGGATGATCCCATGAGATCAGGGATGTGACTCAGATCCAAACCGTTGGGAGGCCACCTCACTCTCGAAGATTATATTCTAGAACTTTCAAGAAATTCCTCTTTTTCCTTCGTATGAAAATCGTCGCACCCTTAACACTGAGAAAACTGCAACAACATCGCAGGCCATTGTGGTGCAACCTACGATGATCCTATATCATCACACCCTTAACACTAAGCAAGGTGCGATGATCCCTTTTTATAAGGTTTTTGACAAAGGAAAAGTATAATTTCATCTGTCTGGGAAAAAGTATCTTCATTCTTCTTCAGGGATTTAGGCCATTGGTCCTTCTCAAGACAAAGGATAGGTTTACATCATTAATGGCCATAGGGTGAAAAAAATAATTTGTAATAGAAAAACCCCCAAAGTATGAAGTTAGAACAAAGTGATAGCTGAAATACTTTGTCGAGTGTGTGTAGGGAACAAGGAACACGTAGGTCGGAAACCTACCAACAAACATGGAAATACAGTACAATAATATGTCATCACTGAGGTAGGCATTCCCATACTTAGAATACAAATGAATCAAAGCATAAATGTCGACATGCAAATATCCATGTCAAGTAATACAAGACATGGCCACCAAACATACAATGTGGATCCATACCATTATGACTCAATTCTAAACATAACCACCAAAAATACATTGTGGATCTATGTGTTAAAGACTCAAATTTGAACATAGCCATGAGACATACACTGTGGATCTATGCAACAATACAATCTTAATATACTCCAACGCAACCTGAATTTGTTAGAAAAGATCCAGGGTCTTCTTCTCCATCACTCTATAGTACAAATCTAACCATGAGAATACATGTGCTGAAGTTGAACATGGTAGAAACCACTTGATTACCGGTCATTAGTGAATATCGTTAACAAGTGCAAGGTAAATCACCATTAATGTCAATGACTCCCAAGGTACATTATTACAATCCAACGGGTGTGAATTTATGAGATGAAGTCAAACACTCGATGTAATCTCCCAATCAGGGGTCAATAATGAAAATCCACTGTCGAAAGCGAGGAAACCTGCCATTGAGGCATGCAAGTTCCAAGGTACCAATTAGTTTCTAAATCTAATTCTTGGATAATGAGTTGAAGTCGACAGGAAACGACTCATCATAGGAGGGCGTTAATGTATCCCCCATCAATAGCATGAAACGGGTAACAAGATTTGAAGTAGATCAGAGTAACATGTGATTTAGAACTGACTCAGGGATGGCCGACGCAATAAAAGGCTTAAGGATTGCAGAAATGGTTGACGCAATAGAAGGATTTCTGGGATGAACATCTCTTTGAACATATTGACGACACGACAACTGTCTTGGAAACACTAACTCAACAATAGGGATCACAAACCAATTTGTAATCTTATAAAGGGATATGATAAAGAGATAAGTAGATTTTCCAACCTGGACACAAAGCGAGTGAAAGGTTCTTATGTTCAAGATAAACTCTTCCATAGAATACAAGCTTAGACACATTTCTTTCCCAATTTTTCCCCCACCATTTCTGGCGAGTACCTCTTTATTTTTACACAAGCTTGAGGAGGAAAACATATTCTTGAAATGTAAGCTCATCCTTCAGATGAGTCCCTTAGAGGATGTTTAACGAACCCTAGGAAGGATTGGTTCGGTCCCATATGAGCCTTTCGATGTTTGTTTTACAAGTCCAAAGAAAAGAAAAATCGGGGGTTTTTCATGGTTAGAGAGTCTGAAAAACACTTAAAGAAAACTCCAAAATATTCTTTTTCATAAAGTAGTTTGATGAGACCTAAACAAAGATAAACTACCAATCAACAAATGTTTTCTCCAAATACTTTAACAAGCGTGAAAAGAACAGGATCCCTTGCCAATCTTTTCATGTTTAGAGAGTCTGTAAAGAGCTTAAAGGGAACTCTGGGGGGTTCCTTTTTCATATAACCATTATGAGTCTGAAAAAGTGATAAAAGTTTACTTGGTTACATTCTCCTGTATTTACGAGCACGAGAAAGAACAAAGACTAAGATTGGGATTGTTTTCATATTTATGCAAGCTTAAAATAAAATAAAAAGTATGCATGGGATAGATTTTATTTTTACACAAGCTTAAAACTAAAAAAAACTATGCTTGGACCTAGTTTCATTTTTACACAAGCTTGAACCAGAGGAAACTATGCTTGAGGTAGGTGGTTTCATTTTTACACAAGATTGAACCATATAAAAACATGCTTGGACTTCCCAATACACAAAACATGGATGATTGGCACTTAGCCCCCACCTTAAGAAAACTCAGGCTTTAACTTCAACATGAAGTCCAGAGGCTGAAAGCATTTCCCCCCAAGCTTCGTTTAGTCCAACGACATAGGTGGATGAAAAGAAACTTCAAATACTATAAGTAACAAAGTACTTGACTCAATCAAAGAGGGGATAAATTTATTTCATTTTTTAATGAGCTTGCCACAGAGAAGAAAAACTATGCTCAAGAATCCAGGTTCAATCCCAAGATCTCTGTTTCATTTTTTTAAGAGATTGACAAAGAAATGAGAACTATGCTCATAACCTTTGCTTCATCTTTTAATGAGGTTGCCACAAAGATGCAAAAATATCCTCACAAATGGTTTCATTCTTTAACGAGCTTGAAATGAGAAAACCATGCTCAAAGATGGTTTCATTTTTTAATGAGCTTGAAATCAGAAAACCCTGCTCAAAGATGGTTTCATTTTTTAATTAGCTTGAAATCAGAAAACCATGGTCAAGAGACTCTTCTTGATCATGGATTCCAAGAGGACAATGCTCCGGAAGGACACCATGTCAAGGGACAAAACTCGGTCATGCCTTCCAAGAGATCTTCATTTTAGGAAGAAACACACTCTGGAAGGAACACAAGTCGAGGGTCGAAACAAGGGTAAGGAGATCAGGCTCTAAAATCCCTCTTGAAGAGATCACCATGTCAACTACCGAATCTAATTCATAAGAGAATGAGCTTACAACGAGAGGATCATCTTCATCGGCAGGTGAAGACATGGGAGACAATGCCACATAATTGACCTTTGGTAAGGGCGATACCATCTGCATATAAGAATCATTTAGGAAGGTCATTGAGTTAGGACCAATGAATTGAAGTTGATCAATAGTCACAATTCTTCCATCGTTATGGAAAGATATCACATGAAAAAGAGTGGACACAATATCTTTCATGGCATAGACATAATCTCGCCCAAGGAGTAAATCGAAATCCAAGGGGTCTTGGACTACCATGACATCAATAAAGACATGTTTCCCTTCCAAAGTTACAGAAACTGAGGAAGGACTCCTAAAGGTTGATTGGTTCTTCTGTTAAAAGATAATAGAATCTGGGTAACCAACACAAGATGAGGATAACCCAAAGCTTGCCAAGCAATAGAGGACAAAATACTAACATACGCACCTTCATCTATCAGTGTCTGAGGAACATCTCGACCACAAACTTGTACTATAATATTGAAAGGAATGTGAGAGGGAAGACGAGGTCCATGTAGCGCACCCCAATAAAAAAGGACGGCCTCATTACCTGGAGGGGGTTCCATGGGAGAAGGAGGAATGTCTCCCAGCATGGTAGATCCTATATCAATGAGAAAAATGTGGGAAGTATCAGGTTTACTCTCTAGCGGGAGAGTAGGATCAACCGATGATGAGATCAGATCGACCACTTAAGTTTCATTCTACAAGGGGTGAATGGGGTCAACGAATGGAAATAGATCGATTTCTTGGGTTTCACTCTCTAACGAGAGAGTGGGATCAACCGAGGATGGGACTGGATCGACCACTTTGTCAATTGGTGAAACTAAGGACGTGTCCAAATTGATTACATGATCAACCAGATTGGCTGATGAAGGGACCGGATTGATCATTCCATCAAATATAGGTGGGTCAAGAGTAAGCTTGAGATAAGCAACTGAAATTTGAGGTTGGGAAATAATCATGTCTTCCAGCAATTTCAAGGCTCCGTCCATACGAGAGAAAAGGTGAGCTTGATGAATCCCTCTGCATAACATACATGGGAACTTGACTCTACTTTTCTTCTTCCCAACGGTATCCTGACTAGTTGACGAGAGGTCATCATCATGTTGTTCATAGAATGACGACATGGGTTGGTGAGGGTGTGTATACCATTCTATAACCCTTGATAGACCAGGGAAATCCTTAAGAAAATGGCTACCCTTACAAATCCTGCAAAGATATTTGGGCTTATGGGTTATTTGGGTGATCTTGACATCATTAACACTCCCAACACGATTAATAGTAACTTGTTTTTTTCCAACATGTCCGACAATGGTTGGAAGTGTGGAACTTTGCTTATTTTTCTTCTTCTTGATCTTCCATTTATTCTTCTTCTTATTCATCGAGTTACTAGTTTCAGATATTTCACTTGGCGAAGAAGATGAAATGGAAGAAGACCTTGCAGGTGAAGAAGGCAAAGAAGATCTTACTAGTGAAGAAGGTGAAGGATCAACATGAGGTTGATGTTATTGGGGGGAAGTGCCTACAACTAATGTACTCGCTGCATTTGGGATTACCTGAGTGTAAAACAACCATATGGGTAATCCAATTGTGAGCCTTGGAAGGCTCAAAGTAGCAATGTAAGGAGGACCAACATTTCTATAAGAAGGAAAAAAAAAGGCTTCCCTAGAGCCAGGGTTGCTTCATTGATCGTTCTGGGAACTGACTCCATAAAACACAGATCCAACCTAGAGTCTCCTAGGGAAAATAAACAACGCAAGCTAAAAATCTAGGAAGCAAGCAAACAAACAAAACCTTATCACAATGAACGCACTAGTTGGTGATGAAATCCAACGTCACGATAACAGTGTAATAAGGGGTTGAGATAGAGTGGGTAGAAAAGTTACATTGACGACCTACTTAACAGACTTAGACCCTGGTGCAAGCTCCCACACATAAACGTGGGTATACCCTCCAAGGAGCCCGAGTGAGTTTGGCCAATAGGTACCGTGAAGACTTTCCCCTCCACAGTCACCTCGTGTAAAGACCCTAAAGAGATAGGCTACTAAGATTACCAATTACGATAATGATGCCTGGGGAAATAGTTGGCAGTCTGATGCATGTGCAAAGGCAGGGTATCTAGCCTGAAATCACCTCGAGAAGGTCCTCACAGAATTTTCTTCTCAAGTGACCCCCAATAATACACGCAATCTCTACACCAAGACCAACAAAGTAGGGTGAGTAACTCTGCCAGTCCTAATGCGACCTCATGATTGACCCTTGTGTTATAAGGGATTCCCAGGAAAAAATGTAGCAAGTGGATTTGAACTCACCCTAACTCAAGATTTTATGTTTGTTTGCAGATTTGGAAAGTTATCTTTCACACCTATTCCAAATCCCTACAACTAATCTAATGTAGGTTTTCTACCAGAAAATATAAAAATCTCTAATCAATTTTTATAAGCGCTTTATTTTAAGGCTGTTGTTTACTCAAGAGGAAAATGGTGTGGACTAAATGATGTTTTGACTGACTCTAAACAATGCAAAGAAATGAGAATGAAAATATTTCACTTCGATGAATGCTATATTACGAGAAGGAGAAAACGTTTATCATTCCCAGATGCACAATGTCCCAAAATTTTATTAAACTCATCAATATCAAGATCTTCAATAAATGAGCCAAAGAGACTGTACACCAATAAACGATTCTTGGCCCCTCATCAAGACCAAAAATGCCAAAAACCATGCAATTTTGCTACTTCAAATGCAAGGATGCCCCCAATCTAATGCACAGTAAGAAATTAAATTTTTTGTTTCAAAGATAGCTAAAAGAAATAGCAAATCTCCAACAAAAAAAAGAAACCCAAACAAATTTTCTCTTTTAACAGGAACTATTCAATAAAAAGTGTTCTTTCACTAAACAATTCTAAAGAAAAAATAATTCTTTGTAACTGAAAGACACTAAAAGCAAGAGATCAAATCTTTCAAAAGAAAACAAGCTAAAACAAAGCAAAAAAGGATAAAAGAAGATTCAAAAACTGTCAAGCAGACTGTAATCAGACCTAAGAAATCACTCCAAACACTTATCACATATATGGGCAGGGAAAACCATCAAAAACTAAAAAATTTGACCAAATCGTCGCGGGCTACTAGCCAGCACAGTGCGACGATCCTAGATCATCGTGGGACAAAGAAAAATACAGTGTGATGAAGTTTCACTGTGTCTAAACGAAGGGTGCATCAATCCTAGATCGCCGCACTGTCCATCAAAGCAGGATGCGAGGGTCAAAGGAAAAAATGGAAAAACTAAAAAGCAAGAAGGTTTTCCAGTGAATTTAAACAGTCAAAGAGTTCATCTGGATCTCCGAGTGATTCAGAAAATAGAACCTAGGCAATCAAATAAATAAAGTAAGACAAACTAGGAAAACAATTCATCCCCAATATGGTTTCCAATTTTGTTATCAGACTAATCGGTAAGTGTGGACACAAACAGATCTCCCTAGTTTCACCCCAATACTAGAACAAAACAAGACAAAATATAAAATTTTCCCTAAATTTTAATTATCAAGCATACTAACCCACAAGAGATAAATGAAATACCTTTCAAATGTCGTTTTTCCTCACTACTATAATCCTCGATCCATTACAAGGCTTATGGGATGCTGAACCTATAAAAATACACCAATCAATGAAGTGAAAGCAACAACGTATACTCAACAAAACCTATGTATGTGATCAAGGAGTCATACAATAGAATAAGACCAATTTTATGGGAAATAAATATATTGTTGTATTAAATAATGTGGAAGAAAGATACAACCAGATGCCTTGATGTTGTCAGGTTCCTTCCAATAGTTCCTTTCTTCCCACACACTTCTTCTCCACAGATTCTGAGATCAACAATCTATCTTGACAAAGCAAAGCCCAAAGCTACAAAAATTACTCGATCTCACACCAAAATCTAGCCAACTAACTTTCCCCATGAGAAATCCTCTCCTTTTATAGGATGAAAAGGATAGGGTGAGGAGGTTAGGATGATCCCATGAGATCAAGGATGCGACTTAGATCCAAACCGATCAGAGGCCACCTCACCCTCGAAGCTTCTATTCTAGAACTTTCGAGAAATTCCTCTTTTTCCTTCGTACAAAAATCGTCTCACCCTTAACACTGAGAAAATTGTAACGATGTCACAAGACACTATGGTGCAACCTACAATGATCCTAGATCGTCGCACCCTTAACACTAAGAAATGTGCGACGATCCATTTTTATAAGGTTTTTGACAAAGGAAAAGTATAATTTCATCTCTTTGGGAAAAAGTATCTTCATTCTTCTTTAGGGATTCAGGCCATTGATCCTTCTCAATACAAAGGATAGGTTTACATCATTAACGGTCATACGGGTGACAAAAATAATGTGTAACAAAGGTCCTTCATTTTCATTTTTGGCCATGGTATAGGCCCCTAGACCCATATCTACTACCAAAATAATTAATGGTAGACATATCACATTTAGAGGCCAAAGATCCTGTAGAAAGGTCTTATGTGTTGTTTCAATGCATCTTTGACCATGCTCGAGCCAATAAATCTTTGTTAAATTTACAAGGACCTTACTATACTTCTTTGGCCATTATAAAGATGTAAAGACCCATTATTGTTAGTAAAAGCATTGTATGTCCCCTAGTAAACTACTCAGAACCAAAAGATGCCCAAGAGATGTAAAGTTTTGTGGATTGTAAGTGTATTTCATTGTGATTGAGACCAAGAAGCATCATTTAGGGCACAAGGTCATTGTTGTCATCATGTTACCTTGGTTGGACCTACAAAACATACCCATTCTTAGTGCACAACTAACCTAGTCATGGTGCCCATAGCACCTTTGGAGGAAATTGATAACTAAAATAAGTCTAATGCATTGGTTCGAGGACTCATCTATGACACTTGAGACTAAGAAGAAAGGTTTAGGGACAAAATATATTGTTTCCATCCATACACTATGGTCATGAACCTGAGACACATCCATGATGCTCAAGACCTCATAATGAAACCCATATTCAAATCAGATGTGAAAGAATCAACGAAGAGGGCTCATGTCATTGTTTCTAGGTGTTTTTCACGATGCTTGAACTCAAGATGGTTCAATTAGGGCTTGAGGTCACTATTTCCTCCCAGACCATGTTTATGGCTTAACACACATTCCCAGTGCACAAAACCTACTCTTGGTTCTTGTACCCCACTTGAAGCCCAAAGACCGCCTACAAAGTTCATGCATGTTGGTTTGAGTACTAATTCAAGGCTAATGATCTTGAGAAGCTTCAATAATATCCTAAGACACTCGTTTTATGTCTTTTATGAAGGGAAAGGCCCCCCAAACCATCGATGCTCTTGTGTGGTAGTCCAAGGAGATGTTTATGATGCTTAAGCCAAAGTGGTAGTCCAAGGAGATGTTTATGATGCTTAAGCCAAAGAAGCTACGTTTAGTGGTTGAGGATGTTGTTTTCCTTTCCTAGTCAATGTCAAGGGTCTGATGATGTTATTTCCCTACCGAAAATATGATCAAGGCCTTGAGACTCAACTACGGTTCAAGAAACATCTTAATGACACCCATATTCAACTCCTAGGGAAAAGATCCCCTAGTGAGGGCTCATGTCACTATGTGTAAGTTTTTCTCATGGCACTTGAGCTCAAGAAGGTTCAATTAGGGCCTAAGGTCCTTGTTTACCCCTTTGGCCATGTTTTAGGCACTGAGACCCGTTTCTAGTGCATAAAACATACTCATGGCACCCATATCCCACTTGAAGGTCTGCAAAGAACCCCTACAAAGGACTCATGTGTTGGTTAAGGACTTGTTCAAGGATCTTGAGCCTGAGAAGATTCAACAATATCATGGAATACTTGTTTTCCTTCCTCCACCTTGTTCATGGCCCTACAATCCATCTTCGATGCAGAAAATATCTTAATGACATCCATATTCAACTTTGATGCCAACAACCCCCTAGAGAGGGTTCTTGTTATGGTTTGTGGCTATTGTTCATGGAGATTGAACTTGAGAAGGGACATTTATTCCCTAAGGCCCAAGAATTTTCCTCCCTAACCATAACACATAATATATAGAAGGTTCATTTAGGGATTAAGTTCCGTGTTTCCTCCCCAACCATGTTTAGACCTCAAAGCCCATTTCTAGTGTAAAAAACCTACTCATGGAACCAATATCCCACTCAGATGCTAAAGAACCCCTACTATGGCCCCAAGAATTATTCATCGTCTAGGACCAAGACACATTTTTGTTGAGGGCATGTGTTGCAGTTTAATCATGGTGTCCATATCCATGTAGTAACCTAGATATATTATACAAGGGTCTCATGTGGTTATTCGAAGATGCGTCCAACACCATAGGCTTAGAATCTTTGTGGGAAATAGGTGTTGTTTATGGCAGTGAGTTTGACAAGCTTCATGTATGGAATAAGGCATATTATTCTCTTCTTATGAACTTGGTTAGACCTCAAGACACATTCTTGGTGCACAAATAACCTAGTTACGATGCCCATAACACTCTTGGAGGTAATTAATAACCAACATAGTTCTAATGTGGAGGTTTGAGGAGTCATCCATGGTGCTTGATCATGAGAAGAAATGTTTAGAGATAGAGAATTTCAAGTGTAATTTTGTTTAATTTCGATTATTGAGTTTTGGGGGGGGATTTCAACACTATTAAAGATTTTGACTTACAACTTTTTAGTTTTGATGAAAATAAAATATTGTTTTGTATAATGTTACTATTAGGTTTATTTGTAATGCAAATCTGAAAAAACAATAATTTGTTGAGTAAGAGGAATTATTAGAGGTACATGCATAACTTTAATAGAATATGATGTAAAAGGATGAAATATAGGAAATTTAATTAACTTCTCGAACATATAACTTCTATTTATGGAAAATTGACATAACTCTCAAAAAAATCTTATTCTTCTAACAATGTTATGTTACTTTTCCTCTAAATTATAATGGTATGTTACTTTTCCACTAAATTATATTGTATATGTTCACTTTAAGACATCGGAATTTTTTGAAACAAATTTGTATAATTATATATAACAATTATTTCTCGTGAGCCACTGTTTTTCGATACTTTTTAATGTTAATTTTTTATTTAAAAAAAAAATAATAAATTCAAGCTTTATTTAATATACAAATGCTAGAATTTCCAGAATTTTTTTTGTACAATTGTATCTATAACAATTGGTTCTTTTGGGCCACTAATTTTCCATACTTTTTAATGCTAATTTTATATTTAAAAAAAAATAGTAAATTCAAGCACTAAAACTATCTTTGAGGGCCTTAACATAATCAATATTTCTTTTTAGTTGTAGGTTTACAACTATACTTTTGCACCATATAATTTGTTTTCCATGTGGGTGAGACAATAAAAATTTACACCAAAAATAAAAAGCCTGTGTATTTTAGACTTATGATATATGTACAAAAAAAATCCATACAAAATAGAAAAAAAAAAGAAAAAAATTATATATATTTAGAATCTTCATATAGAATTCTCTAAGTGTGAGCAATTTCATCAATGATGGATATGGTTGAAAATAGAGATAAGAATGGAGAACTAGAAAAATCCAAAGCTAAAACTAAAGCAGCCAGTTCCTCCAACATGTAGAAGAAAAGAGGCAATCCCACCATTGTTTTTTGAATTTACACGAACAACTATGTGTTATTAATGTGCAGTTAGTAATGCACATGAGTTTTTATTACAGAAAGTCATAATTATGCAAAACTTCCCTCACCTTCACATGTTTCAAAAGAAAATATTAGCATTAGGACCTATTTTTCCCATTCTCCCTCATTCCATGGTAATGACAATTATTCTAAGGTATTTTTCCCTAATTTTATGGAAATGACAATTATTTGGAGGTATTTCTCCCTATAGAGTTCATGTGCACTATGTTTGAGTTTGTCATTTGCCGAGGTTTCTTGGAATGTAATCTAAGAGGAATCTTCAAGGGAGGAGCAACTATTTCTTTCACTTAGGTGAAAATCGTGTTAGATCTCAGTGTCAACTAAGAGGAGGGGATATGCTATCGAGTTCAATCCATCCAACCAAAACTATCATAGGGCTTGGCAAGACAAATGAAAGGAAACCACTAACTAGTGTATTACATATGGTACTAATTTGAGAATTCGATGAAGGAGTAGACCCCCTACAAACTCACCAACCAAGAAACCAAGCCAACTAGGAGGACCACATCATAAAACATATTTTTATCTTTCAGTATGGTTTGGTTGTATTGTTAAACTTTGCAGATTAGGAAGAAGAAGGTTATTAACAAATTCTCAAAAAATGTGCTTCTCGTTTACTCATTGAGACAATAAAAGATGAGACACCTTTTTCCTTTTCTTCTTGAGAAGATTTATAATTGTACTTGTTTCTTCCATATCATCCCATTGATGACCTAGTTATCATGTCATGGCATTGTTCAAACAACAAAGTCTCATGTTCATCATGCACACTATTTACTCCTTTTTGAAATTGTTTAATAATAGGTCATCTTTAGGTAAATTAGTACTTGGTCTCAAACATATTCTCTTGTAGGGAAACCAGTCATCGATATACTAATTACCTAGCAAGACATGGGAATTAATAAAGAACTGATACACTAGAAAATATTGGATTTAGGGTTAATATGGATCAAGATCAACTTGATATCCATCTGTAACTGGTTATGGGTCTATTACTTTAATTGTCAATTCCTCAAATGAGGATATCTTTGTGGCCTTCTACACTATATGAACCTAGATAGGTCCACTTGGTCAATTGGTTCTTCAATGGTAGCTTATGGATCATGAATTATATTTGAGTAAAAAAGATAAACTAAGTCAATTGAAACCACTGCATTACAAACTTAATGCATTGTCCTTGAGACTGGAGAATCTGAATCTGTCATTGTACCCTACTACTATAATTTGAAGTTTGTAGGATATACTATGTCAGACACCTTGGAATAGTAGATAGTGTTGATAACCATTTCTTATGGCATAATTTATTTATTGTTACATGAAAGAAGACTCTAAGGTTTCTCTTGGGTTTCCCATAGGAGAAATGTTGTCTTATTCAACTTGGGTCCTAAAATTCTATAGAACTGTACATCATCCATTCTTGTTCTTGCATTAAAATGTGATGCCCATGGAAACTCAATACAAGAATTTGCACAATAAACATAAATTCTAAATTGCAATGGAATCTGGGTCACTTGTTACCATAGTCTTGAATAGTATCCCAAGTGGTAGATTTGAAAAGTAATAACCTAAATACTTGGAATATTATAGTTTAAATTTTAAAGGCTAAATTACTCGACTGAAATTCAATTGAAGGTTTCCATAAATGTTCTTTCAACATAGACCATCAGACAATGAATTAGGCCTTTTCAACTTGGAAAATCTATAAAACCAATAATGGGATAATATTTTTTTCTTCTGCACATGTTGTATTACTTCCCGGTTGCATTGTAATTTGTGGAATTATTTTAACTTGAATATTTTAATAGTTAAATCTTGGTGATCTTTGTTGTCTGCCTCAATTCATTATTTGGAATAGAGAGAATATGAACGAATTCACTTACATTGAAAATGTTATCTATTCCCATATGCGTGAATAGTGTTGACGGAGAAGAATTCACCTGATGACAGTAAGGGGTACTCCCCGGTACACAGTTCCAACTAGACTATGCATCGTTTGGTTTAGGAGGCCATCTAGAATTTGGCCCAGCTGCCAGTGCTATTTTTGGGGCTTTACTGATTACGGTCTGGTTTACCGATGAGGATGGATGATGAATGGATATAAAAAGTAAATATGTAGATGAATACTATGTTTTGAAAGAAAACCAATCTATTACTATTCTATTCTACTATATCCTATCTAGGAGAACACTAAAGTAACCGGGTAAGCTGTAAATGAGACCGAATTCTTCATAAAACTTCCACACGAGTAGATAATATAGAAGAACAGAATAAAAAACAAGTGCATACATATATATCACAAGAACAATCTAAACTGTATTCATCCATACATTAACAACTCAACAATCTCAAGACATAAGATATGTGAAAGAATGCTTAAAATTGCATAATAACATAAAGTGCATAAGATAAGTCCATAGACAAACATGCATTCTTACAGTCCACGTGACAAACATTCATCTCCAGTTGAAACAGTTCAAAGCAAATACAACCTCGCACATAAATCTTCTTTCTTCAGAAATTTGGCCATGAGGACTTCTCAGTATTCATTAACAAAGTAAAAGTTCTTGAATTAGTTCTTGGGTCTACACATCACTTAAAGAGCCTATACAAATTGGGCTTCTTTACTCTTGTATACAATAGTTTGTAACTCATGCATGACTATTTGTATTCTACTTAAAGAATCTATTACAAAAACTATTCGGTTTCCCTTTTCCTAGTGACAAGTGTACAATAAAGACAAAATTGGGGTTGGTTGGGAAAAAGACAAAATAAGAAACGGGTGGTAGCAATTTATGATTGCTATTTCATATTTATTCACAAACTTTTTCCCTTGAGGTATGTTTTCCACACTTCTAGCTGATCATATAGAGATCTAATCCTTCTGTAAGTCTATTATTCCAGTGCCGCATTATGCATGGCTATGTTATCTTCTAGAGTGCTCATATCCTTTAACAATGTTGTCATGAATTCTTGTATCATGGTATGCATATTGACAGGTTGTAGGATATGTTGCTCTATAAAATCTATAGTAATTATGGTGGTTTCTTTGACGACCGATCTTCTGCAATTTGTGCTATCATGTACCTTGTCTACTAGTTCTTTTGTGACCAGACTTTTACCAAGCTTGTCCAATTGAGGTAGTCGTCTACCTTTAATCAATTCTTGCATGTCTTTGTGTATTCTTGAGCATACTACCATCGAATTAGTGACTTCTTTATTTCCTCTATGTCCTTCCTACTGGCAGCGGTCCACTGAATACATATCTGTCTTTATTTCTGAGGTCAATGGTTGATATGGCTCGGATGGTACATCAAGCTTCTCTACAATTTACTTGTCGATTTCACTAATGCCTTCTTGGATTGTGTTGACTTGAGTCAACTTTACCTGCATTTGACTATTTTTCTCTATGATTGTGGCAGTGACTTCTTGGAAGAGGTATAATTGAACATACATATCAATAATGGCTTCCTCTAGTTCTCTCCTAGCCTTTTCAACACTGGATTTTAAACTTTGCATACTGCTTTCATCGATTTTCACTTGTTGGAGTCTTTCTTCCAACTCCCTGATTCTTTCCTCTTTTTCTTGATTTTGTTGGCACAACCTCCTAATGTTATCCTCATTTGCAGCCATGAATGTGGTGCCATTTGTATTAGTAGATATGGGATTTTCCCTAAAATCTCTTGTTACGGGAACTTATGTAAGGACCGATACTAGCATCCATTGAGTTTTTGGCACTTTCTCTACCATTTCCTGACTATTTTCCTATTATTGTTGTCATAAGTGAAGCTCCTCAAGTTTGGGACTTCACTTGGATGAAATGGAGCCCAAAACCCTAGTCCTAGATTGGCAAATGATGCTTCTGTGCTGGTATTTTTTGTTGACACTTCTTGGATATCAGTATCCATTGGTTGAGTGCTATCATTTCTCATCTCATCATCTCTCTTTCGTCTTTCTTCCTCAGCTACTTTATTGACCCCTTCCTTGGTTTCCTTTTCTACAACTTCTCTAGCCTCTGTTGTTGCCTTTTCTACTACCTCTCTCTACTCGATTTCCTTTTGAGTTGTTTCTCTTTCTTCTGCCTCAGCTTTAACTTTCTCTGCTTCCAGATTTCCCTTTTTCTTGGAAACATCTTTCCTTTTCTTTTCAATCTTTTATTTTATTCTTCTTTTGTTATCTGCCTATGTTTATTGTTCTTCTCCTTCAGTTGATCCTGAGTGTATAGAGGCGGAGGTGGGGGATGATCTTCCCGATACTTCTTTTGTTGACTTTTTTAGGGCTACTTCTTTTGCTCCTTCTTCTTCTGTAATGCTCCCTATAGGATGACCTCATTTATGTAAGATCACATAATCATAGGTCTATTCATTTAGGTGCACTTCTTCTTCTTCCCAAACATATTTTGTGTACTCCCAAGGAAAACCCACTTTATTGAAATGGTCTCTTATGACTCCTTTAGGGTCATGTATTTTGAATATTTCTTCACTAAAGTGATATGAGAGTAATATATCCACTTCATCCTATGCTTTCTTGGCATTGTAAAATGAGTAGAGCTCAACGTATACTAGATGTGGTGGTTATATTGCTTTCTTTCCCCTGTAGAGCATTCTTCCTACTCCATTTATTATTGTCTGGTATGCTACTTCTTGGAGTACTAGTTTATCTAGTACAAACCAGGGGAGAAGATGGGGAGGTTTAGTAGAAGTGTACACTCTAATATAGGTACCATGATCCATAAGGTAACAATCTCCAATCCTCTTTATGACTTTGATATCTTTATTGGTCATGCATGGGGATGTCTTGTAGAATATAAACTAATAAATAGGGGTCAGAAAGTGTTTGTGGATATTTTGATATTCTGTTATGTATTTGTGCTCCCATAGAGATTGAAATCCTCTAAAGAATATAAACACAAAAGTTTCGATGTGTATTTTGCATCAGCGAGGTTAGGCTCAACTCCTTCGATCGCATCAGAGGAGTTAGTTCGAACTCCTCTGATGTGATAAGAGGATTTAAGGGCAAGGGATACGATAAGGTTATGGCAGTGGAGGGTTTTCAGAAAATGAGCTTGCACAAGGTCGATTGAAATACCATGGGAAGCAATAACTTTTCCTTGTATTACGATCCCTAGGGTTGGAAAGCTTCAAGGCTGTGAAAAGATGGAGTGGTCTCTAGTGTGTTATCATCTTGAACCAAGGCCAAGTAAGGTGTAGGGTTTGGAGGAAGGGTTCATTGGTAATCAAAATTGATGGAAGGGGAGTGTAGGGTCATGGAGTAGAGAAAAGAAGAAAATATGTTGTAGCAATCATGG
>SNQJ01S0038830.1:67052-81466 GCA_010110895.2 Picea sitchensis | reverse complement strand
TTACCAATTCTTGTTCTTAGATAGTATGCTTACATGTTTATGTGTGATGAAATTTCTTTAATTTTGCATTCATAAAGATGGTTAACAATTAAGAAATTCACATGCAAGTAATGGTTAAAGATCAAGTAAAAATTTCAGATCAATATATTACAATACAAGTAAAACATATGTCATTAAGTACAACAACAAATTGATTTATTTTTTTGCATATAAATCACAACTACTTACCTCATGTATTTTCCAAGATCATATATAACTTGTTTGGCGTTCTTGTCAAAGTTGTTTGGGAGAGATAGAGGTAGAAAATACTATAACAATAAAAATGAATCGTTATTTGTTTCCAAAGTAGACAAAAAAAAAAAAAAATCTTAAAAAATGTATATGACCAATATATACATATGTATACCAATATTATTACCTTAATGAAGGTATGCCAATCATGTGTTTTTACCCCACCAAATTCACCTTTCTTCATTAAAATATTATTTGTGTTTGAAGAAAATCATCCGGGAAATTTAATTCTTTGAATGACCTCTTTACATCATTGCTTTGTTGCTATGTTAATAACCATGGAAAGTTATTTTGGTCTCCATTTTTGTTTGATCATATCACACTTTGCATTGCATGATTGGCTTCTTGAATGTCAGTACCAATTTTGACAATATTTTCTTTATCCTACCTACCATCTATAATTCACCATAACGTTTATGTTACATTCTTCCCAATATGCATTGTATCAAACAAATGAGCTATTTTTATCTCCTCATAATAGGGAAACCTCATGAATTGAGTGGGATAACATTTCATTCCTCATGGAATCTCATTATTAATTGTTGAAATATTGTAACTGGGAAGAATATTCTAGTAAAAGTCGGCCCTATTGTGTCTTGACAACTAAATGTAAATTAAGAGGCTAAAGTGACAGGTTGTCCTAGAACTAATTATAGGTTTTCTAGACCACTATTTATAAGAGAGGTCAACACCTCATTTGGACAGACTCACTCATGTGCTCTGCAACAAGAAGAAAAAGTGTGCAAGTCTTGGAGGAGTAGTCGTTGCAATTGGGGGTGATGTCAAGGAGGGTTTTGTTCTATCTCTTGGTATCTCTTGGTTAAGTGGTACTCTACTCTTCTTAGTGAAGGAGTAGAGGAGTATCTTTTGTTGTGATTTTGTTCTATCTATATTGAGGAATTTTTTGTTGGGTTTTCTTCCCCATGAGGGTTTCCCAGGATAATATGTGTGTCTCTATTGTTTCTGTGATTTCCTCTCTTTCAATGATCTTATTTATGAAGCTAATGTGATAAATCATTATAATAATAAAGAAGAACCTCAAATGTTAGTTGTATAAGTAAAAATTCAGCATGGGATTAGAGCATCCATGAAAGAGACCAACTCATAGTTTATAAGAAGTGGCTAGCTTCAACGCATCCTCTCCAAGATTCAGTTTCAGTATTTCAACTACTGCAAAATTAAGGCTTTTGCATAAACCCTAAGTGTGATGTTTTTCTTGTTTGAGGAGGACATTGAAGAAAGTAACCACACCTAGGAACTCAGCCTAGGAGGGCGCATCTAGTCCCTCGATCAGAATTCCTAAATTTGAAGTTTGAGAAATTAGGGTTTCCTTATAAAACCCTAATTTGTAGTTGCAGTACTAGTTGCCATTACAGTATCAGTTGCAGTTGCATTTTCAATTGCAATACCGGTTGCAGTTGCAGTACCAATTGTAATATCAGTTGTAGTTGCAGTGCCAGTTCCTTCATGCCATTTGCAACACCAATTGAAGTGAACTTTTTTTGTGAAGTGTTGGGATTGATTTTTATTGTCCTAGTGTGCCTTACCCTAGAAAATATCTAGATACCTTTAAATTACAAGTTGCAACACCTTTGAATTTTTAAAATTTCGTTATTTCTTGTCGATGCTTCCAGATGGTGCCACTATCTATCGATACTATCAGAGGTATGTACTTACATATGTTTAAAATTGTATCATTGTTCTAAAGGGTATTTGTAGGAGAAAGGATCTTTTTTCTAAACAAAAATCGTAGATACAGAAGGATATCAAATCCAACACATTCAAAGGAACAATGCACTGCATGTTTTATTAATTTGATATGCCTCTATTTGTTATGGAATTATTGTGATATTATGAACATCTAGGTTGTATTTTGATATGTAGAAGTTATGACTACCATACCAATCATTGGTAAAAATTAAAGTAAAAGTATTATATTGATTAAATTTGAGATTATAGAGTTTATTATCTAATCTAGTTTCCTTTCAAGAAAGCACATTATCTTAGTACAGAGGACAGGTTGAAGAAAATACTTGTCATCTTGAGTGAAAGAGACTCAAAAGAAAAGAAACACACTCATTCTTGATGACAAGACTCCAGGTTCCAAGTTTGATTGATTCAAGTTTACACATATCAAGTTTGATAACTGCTAAACACTATAGTTGTGATAGCAGTCTTTGAAAAGTTTTATACTTGGTAGCATGTGAGCATTATTGAGATAAATTGTTATTGTAATTATTTACTAGATATAAATGACATCTCCTCTAGGAGAAACTTCTTGTTTTATTTCCAGGTTACCATGGATGAATAACTGATCACAACACCAAAAGAGTTTTTCTCTCATTTCTTATTATTATATTTCTTAATTTTGACCCTTGTTCCAAGAAGGTCACAAGTGATAGCTCTGCAAGATCTATTGTGACGATTGTTCTCACTATTATTATTATTATTATTATTATTATAAAGAGTATTATTCTTGTCTATTTTTTCTCCCTTGTTGTTCTTGTTCCAGGAAGGTCACAGGTGATAACCATGAGGGAGCTATAGTAACAATTACATGAGAAAATATATATTAGATGAGACATGGAGCAGACTATCCAAGTTGTATATATGACCATGTACATCCATGTACCAAAGAAGAAGAATAAGCTACTTTTGCTAGATACAAAACATCACATATGGAGACATATCATGAGGAGAAGAAGGCTCCAAATATGACCGAACATTAGAACAAAACTCATAGTAGATATGGTCAATGGATAATGAAGCCACCTTGATAGGAAGAAGAATTCCTTTGAAGTTTGACTCAACTTTTCATATTAAGACTTGGTATTCAACACCAAGTATATCCTACAGAGACTATGAATTTTTTGTAGACTCAGAAGAAATCAATACTCAGAGTAAGCCTGATCTTAGAAAGGATCATATGGAAAAAAGAGACATATTCCAAGATTGGAAAACAAATTCCATGGGTTGAGAAGACTAGATCATAGATTTAGAGACCTCTAAGAGTCATGAAATCTCCCGAGAAGATTCCCTTGTTTCACTAATAGAGGAGGAAGCAATTCAGAAGGATTGGGATATGGATTTTTCCTTAAGACCAGAAAGGAAGTCGAAGATGACTTCTAATATTGATCTAACAGATCAAGCATGTTGCAGATAACAATATAAATATGTACAAATACTAATTTGTGTCCAGAGGATTCTCTCAGCAAGAGGGAGAAGACTATGACGAGACACTTGCTCTAGTAATAAGAAGAAGTATATATAGAACAAACATGATTCATTAAAATAAGCCAACATAATATGAGATTCAGTGGGAGCAAGTATGAAAATACCTGTATTTGAGATTGAGTTATCTCCAGTGCCAGTTGGTGTAGTACATGAGTTGGACCATGGAGATATGAATACAATAGAAGATTGAGTTACCTCTAGAGAAAGAGGATAAGATACCCTCGGTGTCAGTTATTGAGCCACTCTCAGTTTCAAATGAAGTTGTTGCCATGATAGAGTAGAGGAGTTACTCTCAGAGTTCAATAGCCATAGCGAGAATGGAGCAGTCATTTTGAGTTTCAAAGCAGTTGCAGGTGCAGAGTCCCAGTCAGAGAGGAATAGTTGCAGAAAGACCAGAGGACATATTCTCAGGCAGTGAGACATATAGTGCTTTGCAGAAAGCACATAGAGCTAGCACATGATTGTGTAGATTACGTTTCATATGAGAAAGTGTACCAGGTTGGTACAATGTGATGTGAAAAATTGGTTTCGAAGTATAGGACATGAAGACTCATGTCTGCAATTTGAAGCAAGCTCCAAGAGCTTGGTATGGAAGGATTGATAGTTCTATGATGAGCTTGGGTTTTATGAAGTGTAAAGATTATTATAATCTTTACTTCAAAGTTATGAATGATGAGCCATTGTATTACTACTATATGTGGATAACTTATTCTTCACAGGAGAAGAAAAGATCATCACAAATTGTAAAAGGAAGCTCGCTCTATAATTTGAGATGAAATACCTAGGCCTGATGCATTATTTATTATGTCTTGAAGTTTGGTAGATCCTAGAGAATATATTCCTTAACCAAGGGAAGTATGTAGTTGAAATACTGAAGAATTTTGACATGTTGGAATGTAAATCCATGGCCATACACATGGAGACAAATTTGAAGCTCCTAGTTGATACTTCATCAGAGTTAGTTGATGCTACTTTATACAGATATATTATTGGTTCATTGTTGTATCTGATGAATACCAGGCTAGATATATGCTTTGTCATGAACACCTTGACTCAATATATGGTAGAGCCTAGACATTCTCACCTTATAGTTGCAAAGCATGTGATGAGATACCTTAAGGGTAGGTTGGATTATGGTCTCTGTTATACTGGATATCATGACTTCATAATGTATGGTTATACTTATTCATATTGGGTTGGAATTTCTTCAGATAGAAAGAGCACTTCAAGATGTTGTTTCAATTTGGGGTCATCCATGACTTTGTGGAAAAGCAGGAAGCAATCCAATATTTCTCTCAATATGAAAGAAGTGGAGTACATTGCAGCATGCTCCACTAGTTGTGAAGCTATATGGCTTCGAACGTTGTTGATATGTTTGTTTGATCTGGAGATGGAAGATACCATGATTCTATGTGATAACCAGAGTTGCATAAATATGACAGAGAGCCCAGTGTTCCATGATAAGACGAAGCACATAGAGATCTAGTATCACTACATTCATGACATGGTGTAGAAGGGAGATGTCAAGCTCCAATATGTTGGCACATATGAGTAGGTTTCATATGTGTTGGCTAAGCCTCTATATCATGTGAAGTTTGAGTACTTCCGAGACAAGCTTGGTGTTGTCTGAAAGGACCTCCATCAAAGGGGGAGTGATGTTGATGATACTATGGTATCTTGACCAACAATGGGTAGCTCATATATGATTTAATATCCTAGGGGAATGATCATCCTTAGGAAGATATCAAAGGTTCAATAAGGAAGGTCTGTCAGAGTACCTGTGCATGTATATGCCAACCGTGGTCAGTAGTGGTAGCTTAGTTAGGATTTTATATCCTAGGGAATATTATGATTCTTGGGCAGATCCCAAAGGTACAGTAAGGATTGTCTGTAAGAGTACCACGTGGTAGCTCAATTAGGATTCTATATCCTAGGTAATCTTATGATTCCTGGGCAGATACCAAAGGTCTAGTAAGGATGGTCTATCAAAGTACCACATATGTTGATGTTGATGCACCTGCCTCATTAGGTTTCCATTGATGTTGTTGTTCTAGCTTCATGTTGTTGATGATGTTGATCTTCCAGCTTCATGTTGTTGATGATTTTGATGTTCCATCTTCATGTTATTGATGATGATGATGTTACTCTAGCTACGCCCTACATATGATGATGATGTTCATTTTCTATTGATGTTGATGATGAGAAAAACTTTCGATGAACTATAGATATGACCAACAATGTTCCCGATGTTGATGACGATGTCTCCTCCTCTTGATGATGTATTGAGTCTAGTCAGTTGTTATTAATGTTGTCAGTAGAATACCTTCCTTGTTGAGGGGGAGTGTTGAAATATTGTAACTGCGAAGAATATTCTACCTGAGAGAGAGTTGAATAATATTATTATATTATATTTAATTAGTCCCTATTGTGCCTTAGTAAAAGTCAACCCTATTGTACCTTGACAGCTAAATGTAAATTAAGAGGGTAAAGTGACACGTTGGCCCAGACCTAATTATAGGCTGGCCAAACCACTATTTATAAGAGAGGTCAGCGCCTCATTTGGACACACTTAGTCATGTTCTCTGCAACAAGAAGAAAAAGTGTGCAATTCTTGGAGGAGTAGCTTCTGCAACTAGGAGTGACGTCAAGGAGGGTTTTGGTATATCTCTTGGTATCTCTTAGTTAAGTGGTGTGCTACTCTTCCTAGTGAAGGAGTAGAGGAGGATCTTTTGTTTGGTTTTTGGTCTATCTATATTGAGGAATTTTTTGTTTGGTTTTCTTCCCCATGAGGGTTTCCCAGGATAATCTATATGTCTCTATTGTTTCCATGATTGCCTCTCTTTCAATGATCTTATTTATGCAGCTAATGTGCTAAATGATTATAATAATAAAGAAGAAATGTAACTGCTAGTTGTATAAGTAAAAATTCAACATTAATACCTTCACGATGGCATCTGTAAGATGAAGCATAAAAAAAATCACAACAATAATTATCAAATATAGTAAAATAAATTCAATAATTAAAATAAAAATTCAAAACAATATTACACATACAATATATAAAGAAATTGTGTACCTTGGTGATTTATGTTATATTCCAACCTCCATCAGTTAGGTATCATTCTTCATAGTTTTAATCCAGCCTCTTATTTCCAGTTGAAAATATGTTTTTCAGTAGTACGATACCTATGGTTCTTAGGGAGGAAGTACCTATACTCATCAAACACCATCTTTGCTAAAAAAATTGAATGATGATACTTCATCTTAGGACCACAAACTGGACATGAAAAATTACCCTTCGTTTGAAGACTTGCAAAAAATGGATTAGTGTCAATTATACGATGGGATTATTTAAAAAAACATGCATTTTATCTCGAAATAATTATATAGTATTAATGTGCAACAAAATTTTACATACCACAAAAATCTGTTAGTCTTGGGGAATCATGAATGGTCCATAAAAGTATTCCACGAAATCAAAATTTCTTCTCCCCGATTGGCTTACAAATGTCATACATAGTGATGTCGACCCATAACTTTAGTAGTTGGTCGATAAGAGGCTCAATATATAAATTCATATATTTAACTTGGTACTTACCTAATTGTTAGAAATTACACATAATTAATACCATGATATGTATATTATATATGTAAATAAATAAATAAAATATATTCTACAAAAAAAGAAGCAAATGAAAACGTTACATTCGAAAAATTAATGTCAACAAATACATGGAACAATCATTGTCAAGATTATGTGCTCCCTCTTTATTGACATCCAAGGAGGAATGTTATTGTTGATAAAAAAAATAGGCCACAATGAGTAAATAAACGTAATATCTCCAAATGGATTAACACAGTCACCTGCCAATGAAAGCCTAACATTACAAGGTTCATCTTTAAATTCTTCCCATTTTCCCTCAATTTCCCTAAATGCATAACCATCTGCAGCCATTCGAAGAACACCATATCCACTTATGTTCCATGCATGGTAATCCATAAACTGTGCTATGATTTTGCACCTAAAAAATCGTTGCAAACGTGGAATTATGGGAATATGATGAAGAACCTTTCAAGGCACCCTATTTTCTACTTGATCGGTTCGATGTCTACTCATATGACATTGCAAACATTTTGTTTTTGATGCATGGTGTCCATAATATATAATATGATCATTAGGACATGCATCTATATTTTGATACTCCATTTTAATATCTTTCATAATGACATGTAAATATGGATATGTGTGAGGTAAAACATTTGATGATAGTAACACAAATTCACCTAACAATCTACAACATAAAAAATAACTAGTTAATATAAAGAATATTAATCATAGATATTTCATTCTTATTTTACACATTAATTAACATTAAAAAAAAGATAAAAAAATAAACCTTATGTATATGTGATGAAACATATTACATACCTCAGGATCTGTGCCATACAAGTGTTCGAGAAATGATTTATAACCTTTAAGTTCACCAACAACAATGTAGAGGAGAGGAGATTTTCTCTTGAGCCTTTATAAAGTCATTTTTTGCCTTTTCTATCAAAGTTTCATCATAAATACCATCATTGTCCCCATCCTCATCCGACTGAGAGAACAAGTCTTGGATAATTTGATTTGCCCCATCATCTTGAACTATGTTATTATTTTCATCTTCTTCAATGGGATCATTAACTTGATCTTCATGATTCTCTCCATGTTCCTCAACTTGTACAACATCATTTCTACTACTACTTGATGCATTCTGCATAAAGTTAGGGGGCAATTCTAACTTTATAATTACAAACAATCATGCAAAATTAGTGTGTATAACAAATATTAAAACAATATAAATTTTTATAAATACAATCAATATAAAGCCAGATAATGATCAATATATAGCTAATTACCACGAGACGATATGCATTCGATCCCCCATTAATGTGCCCATATATCCTACAATGTATTTTATTTGTTTCTATCAAAATTCTTATGGGACGTGCAATACAACATCTTTTTCAAGGGAAATAACATTTACCGTCACCTTTTTCACCCTCTTTACTTTTTTCCCACCTCTAGTATTTTTTGGCATTCTTTCCCACAAAAAAGTAGTGATGGTTATCTTATAAATTTGAGTGGTGTAATAGAATATCTATTATATTATTCTAATGAAATTGACATATGAAAATGAATATGTTTTTCTCTTGAAAATAACACCTTATACCTTTTATGAACTGTCGTCGTTATAGAAAAATTGTTGCAACATATCTAAAATGCAACACATTTATTATTATTTTCCGTCGGAATTCCGACGACAGTTGACCAAGTTAATGTTGACTTAGTCAAATAGTGGGTGACCATTTAAAGAGAGAAACGACTAGAACTATTATCGTCGGTAGTGAGACAAGACTAGAGATATTGTCAGTATTGAGATGAACATAGAGATATCGTCGGTATTGAGATGAATATAGAGTAACCATCAGAATTGAGACACATCTAGAGGTTTCCATCGCAATTCCGATGAATGCAAATAGGATTGCAAAAAAAATGAAAAATTTAAATATTTATCTTGTCCATACTGTCAATTTTTTTTCAATATGTAGTAGTGTATGCCTTGCCTTGCCAAGGCATGGTACAGTATTGTATGCCTTTCCTTGGTATGGTATGGCATGGTATGCCTTTCCTTTCCTTTCCATGATATGGTATGGTATGCCTTGCCTTTCCATGGTATGGTATGGTATGGTATGGTATGCCTTTCCTTGCCTTGCCTTTCCAAGCCATGGTATGGTATGGTATGCTATGCCTTGCCTTTCCTTGCTTTACTATGGTATGGTTACTAGTATTGTATGTTATGTCTTTCCATGCCATGCATTTCCTTTCCTTGCCATGGTATGGTATGGTATGCCTTGCCATGCCATGCCATGCCTTGCCTTGCCTTTCCTTGCCAAGCCATGGTATGGTATGGTATGGTGTACCTTTCCTTGGTATGGTATGGTATGGTATCCTTGGCATGGTATGGTGAGGTATGGTATGGTATGCCTTGCCTTTCCATGCCATTGTATGGTATCCTTGGCATGGTATGGTATGATACCTTTTATTACATTTATGTCATAATTTTCATCCCTTTAGGGCTATCATGTCTTGAATAGTGTAGGGTTGTCATGCTTCATCTTGCATTTTTTATCTAAACCCTATTTTAAGCTTGTATTTTTATCCCACTTTCATTTAATGATTACTTATTTTAAGGGTTGTTATATTTTTCCTTGTAGTGCCTTGCCTTTCCATGACATACCTTGTCATGCCATGCCTTACATTTCCTTGCCTTTCCATGACATTTCCTTGCCTTGTCATGCCATACCTTACATTTCCTTTCCTTTCCATGCCATTTCCTTGCCTTGTCATGCCATGCTTTTTCATGCCAGGCCTTGCCTTTCCATGCCATTCCTTTCCATACCATTCCTTTCCATGCAATGCCTTGGCATACCATGCCTTTCCATGCCATGCTATGCATTTCCATGTCATGCCATGCCTTCACTTTACATGCCATGCCTTGACTTTCCATGCCATGCTTTTCTATCCCATGCCTTGTCTTTCCATAACACAGCTTACCATTCCATGCCTTACCATACCATGCCATGTCATGCCATTCCTTCACTTTCCATGCCTTTCCTTCACTTTCCATTCCTTTCCTTGCATTCACTTTCCATGCCATACCATGTCATGCCTTGACTAAATTAACAAGTTTAATACGTAAATGAACAAGATTAGTACATACAAATTGAAATCAAAGGATTCATTAAGCATGTAATTCTACAACTTGTTATCCCATATATATTATATAAAAGTACTTGCATGAGAATTGCAATGTCATAACATAAGATCTCTTTATTCATATATATAAGGTATCATATATTTGTCAAACATGGATGATCATAAGTAATATGATTTACCTAGACATAGACCTACACCTACACCTAGAGCTAGACCTTTCCTTGCCTTGCAATGTCATGTCATGCTTAGCCTTTTCATGTGTTTCCTTTGATTTCCTTTCCTTGCCTTGATTTTCCTTTCCTTGCATTTTCTTCCCTTTCTGTTATGCTACTTGGTTTGGATTTTATGCCCTTGAACCAAATTGGCCCTTGAGGAGATGAGTTGCAACTCATGATAAAACTCAAACTGAGACTCAGATGGATGAACCGTCTATTGCATTGGATCCAAAGAACTAAGTTTCATCTAGTGGGGCCCTATAGTTTTCATTCCATCCACTGGAAAACCGTTTGTTGGAGTATCTATGGCACTAAGGTTTTTCTCAATGAGGCATAGTGCAATTTCTGAAGAGGAGGTTGATTTTCAAGAACATTGTGTCAGGAATTTATGGGTAGTGTATTCATGTGGTCCTTGGCTAAAAAGACTTGTGGGAGATTACAGAACTCCGTTATGCCGCTCAGTTTGTATTTTATTCCCCTAGACCAAATTGGACACATGGCCCTAAATGGCTTTAGGAGGTGAGTTGCAACTCGCGATAAAAATCAAACCAAGACTTGGATGGATGAACCGTCAATTGCATTGGATCTAGAGCACCAAGTTTCAAATAGTGGGGCCCCTCCGCTGTCATTCTGTCCACTGGAAAACCATTTTTTGGAGTATCTATGGAACTAGGTCTTTTCTCAATGAGGCATAGTGCAATTTCTTAATAGGAGGTTGATTTTCAAGAACACCATGTTAGACATTTGTGGGTAGTGTAGTCGCATGGGCCTTGGAAAAACAGACTTGTGGGAGATTATGGAACTCCCTTATGCCGCTCGGTTTGGATTTTGTGCCCCTAGACCAAATTGGCCACATGTCCCTAAATGACTTGAGGAGGCAAGTTACAACTCGTGATAAAACTCAAACTGGGAATCAGATGGATGAATAATCAGTTTCATTGGATCTGGAGCACTAGGTTTTAGCTAGTGGGGCCCCTCCACTATCATTCTGTCCACCAGAAAATCGTTTGTTGGAGTATCTATGGCACTAGGGTTTTTCTCAATGAGGCATAGTCAATTTTCAAGAGCACTGTGTCGAGCATTTGTGGGTAGTGTATTCACGTGGTACTTGGCCAAACAAACTTGTGGGAGATTAAAAAACTCTGTTATGATACTCTTTTTGGATTTTATTCCTTGGGACTAAATTAACCACATGTACCTAAATGGCATGGGAAGGCATGGAAAGTCAAGGCATGGGAAGGCATGGTAAGGCATGACAAGGCATGTTAAGGAAAGGCATAGCATAGGAAGGCACAAAAAGGAAAGGAAAGGAATGGGAAGGCATGGGAAGGCATGGAAAGGAAAGACATGTTAAGGTATGACAAGGCAAGGAATGGGAAGGCATGGAAAGGAAAGGCAAGGAATGAGAAGGAAAGGCAAGTCAAGGAAAGACATGGCATGCAAAGGAAAGGAAAGGAAATGCAAGGCAAGGAATGGAAAGGCATGGGAAGGCATGGCAAGGAAAGGAAAGGAAAGGCATGGCATGGTATGGTAAGGAAAGGCATGGGAAGACAAGGCAAGGCATGGGAAGGCATGGCAAGTAAAGGAGAGACATGGAAAGGAAATACAAGGCAAGACAAGGCAAGGCATGGCAAGGAAATCCAAGGCAAGTGAAGGCATGGAAAGGCAAAGCATGGAAAGGAAAGGCATGGCATGGCAAGTGAAGGAAAGTGAAGGCAAGTGGAGGCAAGGAAAGACAATGAAAGGAATGAAATGGGAATGCATGGAAAGGAAAGGCATGGGAAGTAAAGTCAAGGAAAGGCAAGTCATGGGAAGAAAAGGCATGCCAAGGTAAGGCAAGGAAAGTGAATGAATGGAAAGGGAAGACAAGGAAAGGCAAGGAAAGGAAAGTGAAGGCATGTCAAGGCAAGGAAAGGCACGGAAAGGCAATGCATGGAATGGAAATTGAAGGAAAATGAAGGCATGGAAAGGAAATGCAAGGCATGGCATGGGAGGGCATGGAAAGGCAAGGCATGGAAATGCATGGAAATGAAATACATGGGAAGGCAAGGCATGGGAAGGAAAGTAAATCCAAGGCATGGTATGACATGGAAAGTGAAGGAAAGTGAAGGAAAGTGAAGGCAAGTTAAGGCAAGTAAAGGCATGGCATGAGAAGGCATGGAAAGGAAAGGCATGGGAAGGAAAGATAAGGAAAGGAAATGCATGGGAAGGAAAGTCAAGTCATGGAAAGACAAGTCATAACATGGAAAGTAAAGGAAAGTGACGTCAAGTAAAGGAAAGGCAAGGCAAGGAAAGGAATGGCAAGGAAAGGCATGGGAAGGCAAGGCAAGGAAAGGAAAGACATGGGAAGGAAAGGCATGGAAAGGAAAGGAAAGGAAAGTGAAGGCATGGAAAATCAAGGAAATTCATGGAAAGGATAGGGATGGGAGGGCATGGCATGGCAAGGCAAGTGAAGTCATGGCAAGGAAAGGAAAGGCATGTCAAGGCAAGGCTAGCATGGTAATGCAAGGCATGGCATGGAAATTGAAGGCAAGTGAAGGAATGGAAAGGCATGGGAAGGCATGGAAAGGAAATTCATGGCAAGTCAAGACAATGCAAGGCATGCCATGGAAAGTAAAGGAAAGTGAAGGCAAGTGAAGGAAATGTGAGGCAAGGGAAGTCATGGCATGGGAAGGCATGGCAAGGAAAGGCATCGCAAGGCAAGGAAAGGTAAGAATAGGCATGGAAAGTGATGTAGGAGCATCCACACCTCATCAAGCGAGCTAACGCGTGGAGCAAAGAAAAGCTGGAGAACGCCAGCATTCAAATTGTGAAACATTGTGATATTACTGCCCAAACATTAATGCGTTGATGTGATGAAGCGCACTTGTACATTGTAATGGACCTTGAGTAGATAAGCTCTCGTCCTTAGGTAGCTGAGGCATTTACTTAGATTTAATGCAAGTAGATAAATTAATTAAGTCTAGATTAGACAGTTTTGATTTCAAGAGGGAAAACGGAATATAGGCACCCTCCTTTGTACATTGTATTATCCTCATTCAGGTTATTGAAGCATTGAGAACAGGAAGCGCAGAGCAGAGAACCTGTGAAGAATCCCCATGTACAGTTATTGAATTAATAGGAAAACTTTGATTCAGTCTCATGGCTGTGATTTTTCTCTGTGTGTTGTTAATATTATGCCTTTGCATATTTGCTTCTTGTTACGCATTTCTTGCATATGTTGTTTATGTGATTTTATGGAAGAATTGAATTCTGAATGCCTGAGTGAATGAGTTTCAAATTGTTTCTCTGATTCGAGCCAGGAGATTCCTGCATAGAGTGCAGTTGAATTCCTCCGCATAGAGTGCGTTGAGGAGGCTCTACAGTTAAACTCATATTCTCTTCTGTTCAGAGCTGCGTTGGGTTATTCGAGCCATGCAGGTGAAGTGCAGGTTGGATTGGAAGTCTCAGTGGCGATTCTGAGCTAAGGGAGAGAAAATCTCTGTTGCAGGTGAGAGCACAGGATTTGGAGGACTCAACAGTTCGAGGCTGGTGGAGGTTTGTAAAGAAGGACGTGGGCGAATTCACTGAAGAAGTCAGAGTTGTTAAAGATCAGGAGGGATAGTTCCTTGAAACAATTGTGGAACAGACCCAGGAGAAGTTTCGAGCCGGTTAGAGTTTGGAACGGAAAAGATTCTCAAGAGGAAGAGAATCGACGACTTGAAATTCCTGCGGAGATCTGTGAAATCCCGCTGATCGTTGGATCGTGGGCAAGTTGTGCGAAGTTTAGCACTTCGGCATGGAGGAGTCCATTTGCAATCGCATATCGGCGATTTGGGGTTAGCGAGTGCAAGGGTTTCATGCACATCGAAATCGCGAGTCGCGATCCCCCGATTTAATCGGAACCGTCGATCGTCGAAGGGACACGTGGCACG
>SNQJ01S0038830.1:53080-67009 GCA_010110895.2 Picea sitchensis | reverse complement strand
GGGACCCCGGGAGTGAGTGGAGTCCAGGTGGCTTCGCGTCGAGGAATTGGCACCTCAGCACTCGGGGTTTGAAAATCCCAAGCATTGACAGCGCATATCCCGGGGGCTGACCGTTGACCATCGGTACTCAGGGTTCGGCGTTTCAAGTGATACGAGAGCAGTGTCGTAAGGTTCGCGAATCCACAAAACCCGATCTTCCGAAGTACGAAGGGAGGATCGTCGAGAAGACTGTGGGTAAGAAACTCCCGAGGGAGTTGGAAGAGCTGTTGACTCTTCAGGCCTGTGAGAAAGAGAAGGTCCTGGTGGAGCGACCGTCTGCCAAAGGGAGGTTGCATCAAAGTGGCATCAGAGCCAAGTTTTCTCTATTTTCTGTAGCAGAGAGGAAGAGGAGACACCATGCCGCCAAGGAGAGGTAGGCAATCACCCAATCCAGAGAAGGAGAGGGAATTGTCCAGGGAAAGAAGCAGTCATGGACATAATGTAGAAATGGAGAGGGAAATATGAAATCTTCGTGCTAGAATGGAAGATATGGAAGCAACGCAGAGACGCACAGCAAATACAGGAGATCTGAGTGACTCCGAAGGTGAAGCTGATGCTATACCTCAAGGTGGAGTTGCAGCAGAAGATGCAGCCAATGAGCGATTAATCAAGGCTTTCGCCAGGATGAGCGCAAAGGTGAGGATAAACATTCCCATCTATGAGGGAAGTCTAAATGTAGAGGAGTTGTTGGATTGGATCCGAGCACTCGACACCTACTTCGATTACGAAGATATTGAAGAGGACAAAAAGGTGAGGCATGCTGTCACGAAGCTGATGGGACATGCAGCCCTATGGTGGGATGAGCTGCAAGCAGACAGACGTAGCAAAGGAAAATAGAAGATAAAGAGCTAGGATCGGATGATCGCTAAGATGAAAGCGAAATTCATCCCGAGAGACTACCAGATCACTCTGTTCAGGCAGATGCAGAACCTGAGATAGAAGATGATGTCGGTGAAGGAATACACCGAGGAATTTTATAGGCTCAACATTCGAGCTGGTCATCGGGAGAGTGATGACGAAAAGGTGGCGAGGTAGCTGAATGGGCTGAGGTACGACATTCAGGACGAGCTAAGCATGGTTACCATCCGAACAGTTGAGGATGCGTACCAGATGGCTCTAAAAGCCGAGGAGAAGCTGAGCCGCAAGCAAGGACAGCGAGGGCGAGGCAGAAGCCAGCCAAGAGGCAAGACAGTTGCCCAGGAACGAACACAGAAGCCCAAGGAGGATTGGAAGAGGCCTTAGGGAAAAGCTGAAAGAGGTGGTACCTCACAGCAGAGGCAGCAAAATGCTGAGCCGAGGAGACAGCAAGATGATCAACAAGGAGGATATGTTGATGTGAACACATTTCCTCGTAACCGAGGTCGGGGAAGAGGCCGAGGAGGAGTTATCACATTTTTTACATGTGGTAAAGACGGTCACAAAGCTGTGGATTGTCCAGATCGAAAAACGGACAGAGGAAAAGCTCACGTTGCTGAGGCACAGAGGCGTGACGTTGAGGATGAAGACACTGGAAGTGGGAAGTCGCTGACCGTGCACAAAGTTCTCCTGAAACCTGAGAAAGAGGTGGAGGACATCGCCCAGAGATGCAGACTGTTCAGGACCACGTGCAAGACGCAGGGCTGGAAATGCAAGGTCATCATGGACAGTGGGAGCACAGATAATCTCGTTTCAACTGAGATGGTGGAGAAATTGGAGCTGAAGACGCACAGACACCCTAGCCCATACAAAGTGTCATGGCTACAGAAAGGACACCAGGTACGTGTTACAAAACAATGCTTGGTCAATTTTAAAATGGGTGAATATAGGGTTGAAATTCTATGTGATGTTATACCCATGGATGTCTGTCATGTATTATTGGGAAGACCATGGCAGTTTGATAGAAATGTTGTTCATGATGGGAGGATGAACACCTATACCTTGGAGAAGGATGGGGAACCCCACACATTGTATCCGGTGAAATATAAGGAAGTGAAACTGGAAGTGAGCAGCACGATACTTCTCATGAGTGGGAAAGAGCTTCTCACAGAGTTGGAGAAGGATGAAGATCCACAATTCTTTGTTGTTAGGAAGCCGAAGATTGTCCTGACAAGCATAAGAGTGGACGACTTGCCGGAAGAAATTCAACAACTGTTGGGAGAGTTCGCTGATATCATTGTGGATGAACTATCACGTTCATTGTCACCGAGGCGGAGTGTGAGTCACCACATTGACCTCAACCCGGAGCAAGTTTTCCAAATAAGGTAGCATACAGGTTGACACCTCAGGAGAACGAGGAGGTCAAGAAGCAGGTGCAAGACTTGCTGGACAAAGGACTGGTGAGGGAAAGTCTTAGTCCGTGTGCTGTTCCAACAGTACTGAGCCCAAAGAAGGATGGAGGCTGGAGGATGTGTACAGACTCCAGGGCGATAAACAAAATCACCATCATATACAGGTTTCCACTGCCGAGAATGGACGACTTGATGGATTGCCTGAGTGAGGCAAATTATTTCTCGAAAATTGACCTCAAGAGCGGATATCATCNGGAAGATAGCATTCAAGACAAACGAGGGTTTGTACGAATGGTTGGTCATGCCGTTTGGGTTGACAAACGCGCCAAGCACTTTCATGAGGCTGATGAATGAAGTCCTGCGGGAATTCATTGGCAAATTTGTGGTCGTATACCTGGATGATATTTTAATTTTCAGCAAGACCAAGGCTGAGCATTTGAGACACTTGGAAATTGTGATGAGAAGGCTACAGCAGGAGAAGCTGCTGATCAATTTGAAGAAGTGTTCCTTCATGCAGACAGAACTCATTTATTTGGGTTTTGTAATCTCGGCGAATGAATTGAAGATGGATCCTGAGAAGGTTGAAGTAATCAGGAATTGGCCATCGTCGAGGAGTATTTTTGAGGTAAGAAGCTTCCATGGACTCGCTAGTTTCTATAGGAAGTTCATTTGAAACTTCAGTGGAATCAGCGTGGCAATGATGGATACCGTGAGGAAGTGTCATAAAGTTTTTCAATGGACAGCCGAGGCTGAGAGGAGCTTCAATCTGTTGAAGAAAAAGATAACAGAGCAGCCAGTCTTAGTGCTGCCTGACTTTCAGAAAACGTTCCAGGTGAAGTGTGACGCTAGTGGATATGCTGTTGGAGGGGTCTTGAGTCAAGAGGACAGACCTGTGGCATATTACAGCGAGAAGTTGGATGATGCGAAGATAAAATACTCCACGTACGATAAATAATTCTATGCCATTATACAGGCATTGAAGAAGTCGAGGCATTATCTCATACCCAAGGAGTTTGTGTTGTACAGCGACAATCACGCATTGCAATTCGTGAGTTAGCAGGAGAAGCTGAATCAGAAGCATGCGAAATGGGTGGAATATATGCAGAATTTTACATTTGTGATCAAGCACATTTCGGGGACTGCGAACAAGGTGGCGGACGCCTTGAGCAGAAAATGTTTGTTGCTGCAGGAGTTCAGGGTCAAAACGCCGGGTTTTGAAAACCTGAAAGATATGTATGCAGGTGATGCGGATTTCGCAGAAGCTTATGAAGCGGCCGAGAATCCGGTTCTCAGGGATCGGAGTCCTTGGATAGATTTCTTGATACAAGATGGATTTCTATTTAAAGGCAATCAATTATGCATTCCAAATTGCTCTATGAGAGAGAATTTGGTAAAGGAAAAACATAGCGGAGGCTTAGCAGGTCATTTCGGCCATGAAAAAACATTCGCCAAGCTGAGCGAATCTTATTATTGGCTAGGCATGCGTGCAGATGTGAAGAGGTTTGTTGACAGGTGCAGGATATGTCAACATTCGAAGGGCCGGAAACAGAACACAGGGTTCTATCAGCCGTTGCCTATACCAGAGAGACCATGGGAGGCCATCAGCATGGATTTTGTTTTGGGATTGCCGAGAACACAGCGAGGAGTGGATTCCATTTTTGTAGTAGTGGAAAGATTCTCGAAGATGGCACATTTCATCCCGTGTCATAAGACCAGCGATGCTACCCACATTGCAAATTTATTTTTCAAAGAGATTGTGAGATTGCATGGATTGCCGAGAAGCATAGTCTCGGATCGGGACACGAAGTTCATAGGTCACTTTTGGAGGACGCTATGGAAGAATCTGGGGACTGACTTGGCATTCAGTTCTTCTTACCATCCGCAGACAGATGGACAGACGGAAGTGGTCAACAGGAGATTAGGAGATCTATTGAGAAGTCTAGTGACAGAGCATCACACCAGTTGGGATCAGATCTTACCACAGGCCGAATTCACGTACAACGATTCAGTGAATCGGAGTACAGGTAAGAGTCTGTTTCAAATTTTGTATGGGACACAGCCAAGAGGAGTTTCTGAGCTCAGAGAGACAGAACAGGCTGAAACTAGCAGCGCGAGAGCTGAGCAGTTTGCTGAAGCGATGCAAGAACTTCACACATAGGTGAAGCAACGACTGCAGAGATCAAATCAGGAGTATAAGCGCAGAGCTGATCAGAGGAAGAGACAACTTTAGTTTGAAGTTGGAGACATGGTTCTGGCACACCTGAGGAAAGAAAGGTTCCCGAGGGGAACATATAACAAGCTCAAGATGAAGAAGATCGGGCCATGCAGGGTCCTGAGAAAATTTGGAGAGAATGCCTATGAAATTGAGTTGCCAGAGGGCATCGGGATATCTCCGATTTTCAACGTTTCGGATTTATACCCATATCATGCTGGAGAAGCAGAGGCTGGAGCTGAGGAACCAGTGGTCCAGTGGCAGAAGCAGTTGCCAGTTGCACAGAAACCTGAGATGGAGTACATACTGGATAACAGAGCAAGAAAAAAGACCAGAAGAAAGCAATATTTTGAATACCTGGTGAAGTGGAAGAATCGCCCAGTGGAGGATGCCATCTGGGAGACTGAGGCAGTGATACAAAAGCATGGGCAAACTGTGCAGGAGCTCATGGACCAGAGCCCATGAAATCTTCTGAGCCGAGGAGTATGATGCAGGAGCATCCACACCTCATCAAGCGAGCCAGCGTGTGGAGCAAAGAACAGCTCGAGAACGCCAGCATTCAAATTGTGAAACATTGTGATATTACTGCCCAAACATTAATGCATTGATGTGATGAAGCGCACTTGTACATTGTAACGGACCTTGAGCAGATAAGCTCTCGTCCTTAGGTAGCTGAGGCATTTACTTAGATTTAATGCAAGTAGATAAATTAATTAAGTCTAGATTAGACAGTTTTGCTTTCAAGAGGGAAAACGGAATATAGGAACCCTCCTTTGTACATTGTATTATCCTCATTCAGGTTATTGAAGCATTGAGAACAGGAAGCGCAGAGCAGAGAACCTGTGAAGAATCCCCATGTACAGTTATTGAATTAATAGGAAAACTTTGATTCAGTCTCATGGCTGTGATTTTTCTCTGTGTGTTGTTAATATTATGCCTTTGCATATTTGCTTCTTGTTACGCATTTCTTTCATATGATGTTTATGTGATTTTATGGAAGAATTGAATTCTGAGTGCCTGAGTGAATGAGTTTCAAATTGTTTCTCTGATTCGAGCCAGGAGATTCCTGCATAGAGTGCAGTTGAATTCCTCCACATAGAGTGCGTTGAGGAGGCTCTACAGTTAAACTCTTATTCTCTTCTGTTCAGAGTTGCGTTGGGTTATTCGATCCGTTCAGGTGAAGTGCAGGTCGGATTGGAAGTCTCAATGGCGATTCTGAGCTAAGGGAGAGAAAATCTCTGTTGCAGGTGAGAGCACAGGATTTGGAGGACTCAACAGTTCGAGGCTGGTGGAGGTTTGTAAAGAAGGACGTGGGCGAATTCACTGAAGAAGTCAGAGTTGTTAAAGCTCAGGAGGGATAGTTCCTTGAAACAATTGTGGAACAGACCCAGGAGAAGTTCCGAGCTGGTTAGAGTTTGGAACGGAAAAGATTCTCAAGAGGAAGAGAATCGACAACTTGAAATTCCCGCGGAGATCTGCGAAATCCCGTTGATCGTTGGATCGTGGGTAAGTTGTGCGAAGTTTAGTACTTCGGCGTGGAGGAGTCCATTTGCAATCGCATATCGGTTATTTGGGGTTGGCGAGTGCAAGGGTTGCATGCACATCAAAATCGCGAGTCGCGATCCCCCGATTTAATCGGAACCGTTGATTGTCGAAGGGACACATGGCACGAGATCCCGGAAGGTCGGGATTCGGCGTTCGGTGATTCTCATCGCAAGGAACTTCAATAGGTGAAGTCACGATACCGCGATTCCCGATCACACGTGGGAGAGAAGTGACATAGTGGCGTGGGACCCCGGGAGTGAGTGGAGTCCAGGTGGCTTCGTGTCGGGGAATCGACACCTCGGCACTCGGGGTTTGAAAATCCCAAGCATTGACAGCGCATATCCTGGGGGCTGACCGTTGACCATCGGTACTTGGGGTTCGGCATTTCAAGTGATACGAGAGCAGTGTCGTAAGGTTCACGAATCTGCGAAACCCAATCTTCCGAAGTACGAAGGGAGGATCGCCGAGAAGACTGTGGGTAAGAAACTCCCAAGGGAGTTGGAAGAGCTGTTGACTCTTCGGGCCTGTGAGAAAGAGAAGGTCCTGGTGGAGCGACCGTCCACCGAAGGGAGGTCGTGTCAGAAAGGAAAGGAAAGGTAAGGCAAGTGAAGGCATGGAAATGCAAGGCAAGGCATGGGAACGCAAGGAAAGACAATGAAAGGAAAGGCAAGGCATGGCAAAGCAAGACATGGGAAGGCATGACATGGAAAGGTAAGAAAAGGAAAGTAAAGAGATGTAAAGGCAAGGAAAGGCATGGAAAGGCAAGGAATGGCATGTCAAGTGAAGGAAATTGAAGGAAAGGAAAGAAAATACAAGGCATGGCATGGGAAGGCATGGGAAGGCATGGTAAGGCAAGGAAATTCAAGGCATGGAATGGAAAGGTAAGGCAATGCATGGCATGTCAATGCAAGGCAAGTAAAGGAAGGGAAAGGCAAGAAAATGCAAGGCATGACATGGCGTGGAAAGGAAATAAAATGCAAGGAAAGGCAAGGAATGGCATGGCAAAGAAAGGCAATGCAATGCAAGCAAGGAATGGCATGGCAAGGCATGGCATGGCAAGGAAAGGAAATGCAAGGCATGACATGAAAAGGCAAGGAAATACAAGGACAAATATAACAACCCTTAAAAAAAGTAATCATTAAATGAAAGGGGGCCAAAAATGCAAGCTTAAACTAGGGTTTAGATAACAAATGCATGCTGAAATGAAATATGGCACATGACAACCCTACAATATTCAAGACATGACATGCCTAAAGCAATGAAAATTATGACACAAATGTAATAAAAAGGTGTCAAGATGTATTCCTAGGGTTTAATTGCGAGGCATGGCAATGTTGTTTTTTTTTATTCTTGTTTCATTGAAATATTTCTTTTTTTTTAATTCTTTGTTATGTTTATTTTTTTGTTATTTTTGCTATTCTTGTTTGATGGCAAGGAAAGGCAAGGCATGGCATGGGAAGGTGATTCAGATTATATTTGGAATAAAATGATAGCATAAATATAATAAATAAATGTAAATAGATATATCAATAACATAACAGATATATGAAGGGGACTCACAAGTAATAATTCAACTCATATTGAAAATCCTTCATGGCCAATCTCCAGGGCGAATATCCCCCAGTTGGAGACTCTCCAGACTCCTGGAGGATTTTGAGGGCTTCATCCACCCCAGCTTGACCCTCATCCCAGTTCATGTGAAACAAGAAGCCAACAAGTTGGCCGATCACCTGGCAAATGCAGGAATTGACTCAAAGGAGAATCCTATCTACTGGCAGGTCAACGTTTCAGAAGAAACGGACCTCTCTATGCAATGCAAAGAGCTTGCTGGTAGAGACTTACCTGCCCCGGATGGGGTGACACGCGGCAGAATGGAATGCCACACGGACTCGCACTAGCGCTGAATTTATAGCTGCTGGCCGCCACCCTCCTCTTCTCATTAACGTTGATGGTAAGCCACAGCAGAGGGCAGGCGATGGAGGTACTCCTCCCTCGCGCGACAATTAACTCTCCACTCGCTCATGAATTCGTTGCTGATATGGATGGACGGAGGATTCATAAGTTTGTTCACAGTTTTCATTTTGAGCCCGAGCTGCGGAGGAAAGCTCCTGGTGCGGCAACGACAGAATTACTTCTTTGTGGGTTCAACCAGGGCTGGCTTGTCTGCACTCTGCACTCGCAGTTGCGCTCAGGTTGGTTTTCTCCTATCCCAGCTTTGCGTTTGATTGGCATCTACTTAATTATAATGGTCAGGAGACGAGGGAAACCTCGAAGGGGTTCCGCCTGGGAGGCGCTCAAAGCGCAGCGACGCAGGGAGGAGGAGCTTGAACGAGCCTTGGCTCTGGCCTCTTCCTTCCTCAGGAAGAACGCTCGGGTTGAGAGGAGGGAAATGCTCAACACCATTGCTGAGCAAGATGCTGGTTGCAGTAGGATTGAAAAGGATACCGAGCAAGTGGATTTTTTTCCAGGCTGTGTGGTGGAAGAGGACCCGTCAATGGGGGATTGGCTGTGTGACGTGATGCCAAAAGCCTTGGAGACATTCAGCAAGCGGGACGACAAGAGCTCGCCGACTATGGAAAACGACCCCCCTGGCTGCGTGGTGGAAGAAATCCCGTGGGAGGGTGACCTGCAAGACATTGAAGCAGAGAAGATGGAGAAGGCAGAGCAGGAAACGGCTCAGGGGGAGCTTGAGACTGGCACTGGCGATGTGGCGGATCGGGCAACTGCTCCCCCAAGTGGCACGGACGCCGGAACACATGGCCCTTTCTCCAGCGAGGAACTCCTAGCCTTGGTGTTCGAGCTCCGTGGCCACATTGCGGACTTGGAACACAGGGCTAGCATCATGGGCCAGTGCATTGATCTACTCCTCGACGCGCTCTCCGGGGTTCCTGCTCAGCGCAAGTGTCCCCTATGCATGCAGAGTTTTGCTATCTCGGTGGGAACTGGTGGGAGCGACACGTCACCGGGTGACTAGGCTCCTTGTTTTCCTGGTTTTTTAGTCTTTTTGTACAACTGTTATAGGTTTATCTAGACCACTGGCATCTGTCCTGGTTTCCTACGGGCAGGACAAATGCCTCTTTTCTTAATGTTTTAACTGTATAACTGCTAGATGTTTCCCAATAACGCTGGTTTCCGGTTACCGGCAGCATTTTTTGGTGACTGTAGCTATGAGATTGATTATTTTGTCATGACCTTGAGATAATATAATATAGCAAGTACTACACCTTTTTTATTAAAAAAAAAAAAACATAACAGATATATAACCATAAAAATAGAGATACCGTAATACACAATTTCTATTAATGAGCGAAATGTACAAAACTGTAGAAATACAGAGTGAAAGACTCCCTAGAATGGTGGCATCTTATCTCTGAGAAGAGATGTGATGGATACTAACATTCACAAGAAGATGATTGTTACAATGAGTCTCCAAAGGCATTTTTATCATAAAGAAAATCCAAAACTCTAATCATAGAAGATGAAAATCCAACAGTTTTATGGACCCCATTTTGGGTAGTTTGGTGTATCAACTTCCCAAGGGCGTAACTTTGGTATACAATCTTTGTTTGGAGTGCATGATAGCTCGTTGGAAAGGTATCAATGATGAAATTCATTTTGGGGGCTCAATCAGAGCCTATGGCCATCATTTAGGTGCCTGGTCATGAAAAAACATCGTTTAGGCCCTCAGAATGGCCTTGGAAGTTTAGGAACTAAAAGACTTCTAAAAATAGTAAATTGCCAATGAAATACTTTGAGCCAGTTGGAATAGGTGGGTGGCCACTGAGATCCTCTTGGATAAATTCTCCCTCCTTAAGAAGAAATGGTTTCCATTTCATTGAGTTCCTGGGGGAGAGGGGAAAGCGTTTGTTGAATCTGAATCTTGGTGATTTGCTTGACTTGCTGGAGAAGTCACGATGCTTATCTTGTTGAATATTGTCAAGAACATGTTGCTAGCGGGGTTGAATATGTTCAACCAACCTATTGTATCTCTTATTGACTGGTAAGTGTGTAACTACCATTGTAGGTGCATAAACAATATATGTTTTCTCTTCTGCAATATGCTTATGTTGGAAATAAAGGTCTTGGGCCAAGGATGCAGTGGTTGCAATGTTCTTTTTTTCACCTTTTGAACAAATTGTGAAGAGGTTGAATTTTGTAGTATGATAGATTACCTTGCGACACTGTTTTGGTGGGACAGTAATCAGAGCTACCTTTGGTATCCTGTAGAGATAACCCCCCAAAGTAACAATGACACTACGGGGTTGAGACTCATAAATAACATGGCGCTTCTACATATATGGTTGGCCCAAAAGAACATAAAATACATCCAACAGGGAAACATCACATAATACATCATCCTTGAAGGGTTGGATGTCATATGACAATTGACACTACTGGTTGACACGAAGATCGCGTCCCTAGCAAAGCCACCTGATGTTGTAAGGGTGTGGTGTTGTCGACAATCCCAATTGTTTGATGACCTCTATTGAGATGGGGTTCTTCTGGCTTCCGCTATCAACAATAAAATGCAGCGGGGTCCCCTTCACCCATATCTATGAATGAAAAAGGCACTCCCCCTCTTCAGGATCTGCTGGTTCTTCTCGTTGAATTGTTGCAGTCACAACAGTAGTAGTTGGGTATACATTAATGATCTGTCTTCTCCCATTATTTTTTGAATCATATTTTAGATCCCTTTTTTTGATATCGTCCACCAATTATTTTTTTGAGTGACATTCATCAGTGTTGTGCCAGGAGATTTTGTGGAAATCGCACCACTTTCCAGTGTCCTTATTCATCTTTCTGTTACCCTTATTTTCTTGTGGCTTGGACTGGTTTTCTAGAGGATTGTTGTTATGTTCATCTTTACCATACTTTAGTTCTTAGGATTTACAGACCCGAACTCCCATTTGTTTTGGTGCCTAAATTTCTACTCGATTTTGACAACATATCGATAGGCAGTTCCTAGTGATGAGATGTCCAGGAAATCCATTTCGGTTTGGATGTACCTATGTAGAGCCTTGTGGTATTTCAGAACTAGATGTTGCTCACAGTATTTGATACCCATCTTGGTGTGCAAGGTATGGAAATTATTTGTGAACTCCAACATTATTTGGCCCCTCTCTTGCCGCAATGTGGTCCATCTCATGTACTGGTCATCATAGTTACCAACAGGGTAATATTGTTCCTTGACCGCATCCACAAAAAAATCCCAAGTGGGCTCAACCCCATATATTCCATACTCCTCTGTGGAACTTTTCCCCCAATAATTTTCCCACCAATATTTTACATGGGGGAGATCCTTAAGGATTGAGAAGGTGATATTTTCCCTGTCGAAAAAATTGTGAACAGAGAAATAGCCTTCTAGGATATTTAACCATCTTTCTAGGGAATCCACATCTATTTGACCTTCAAATATGGGAATATCAAAATTAACTTGTACCTTAAAAGGAGAGGTGCCTACAAAGTGGTTTCTTGATGAATATATGCATGTTGTTATCAGTAGGCGTTGAAGGATGTGGGAAAAATTCTCCATCATTTCGTCCCACTTTCGCATGAGAGCTTGCTCAAGCAACAGATTAATAGAATATTCTTCTCTGTCATTTTTATTTTCTTCCTCCATGGAGGGTTTCTTGGGCGTGTGATATAAATTGTTCTCAAGAGAGACAATATCAAAATAAAACTTGCTATTCTTGGACCTCATCGAGGACATGCACTGAAAAATGATCAAGAGCAGTTTGCTCTGATACCACTGATCCAGACTATTTTTTGAATGAAATGAGAGCGGAGATATAATAAATAAATGTATAGAGATATATCAATAATATAACAGAGATATATCAGAGATATAACCATAAACAAAGAGATACAATAATACACAATTTCTATTAATGAGCGAAATGTACAAAACAATAGAAATACAGAGTGAAAGACTCGCTAGAATGGTGGCAGCTCATCTCTGAGAAGAGATGTGACAAATACTCACATTTGGAAGAATATGATTGTTACAATGAGGCTCCAAAGGCCTTTTTATCATAAATAAAATCCAAAACCCTAATCCAAGAATATGAAAAGATAACAGTTTTGTGGACCTCGTTTTGGGTAGTTTGGTGTATCAACTTCTCAGGGGCGTAACTTTGGCATACGATCTATGTTTGGGGTGCATGATAGCTCGTTGAAAAGGTATTGATGAGGAGCTTCATTTTTGGGGTTAAGTTAGATCTTTTGGATTTCATTTAGGTGCCCGATTGTGAAAAACGTCGTTTAGTCCCTCAAAATGGCCTTGGAAGTTTAGGAACCAAAAAACTGCTAAAAATAGTAAATTTCCAATGAATTGTTTTGAGCCAGTTTGAATTTTTGGTGGCCACTAAGATCCTCCTGGATCATAAGGCATGGAAAGGAAAGGAATGGGAAGGAAATTCATTGCAAGGAATGTCAAGGCAAGGCAAGGCAAGATATGGCATGGGAAGGCATGGGAAGGCAAGTCATGGGAAGGCAAGGAGAGGCAATGCAATGCAAGGCAAGGAAAGGTATGGGAAGGAAAATCAAGGAAAGACAAGGCAAGGAAAGGCATGGTAAGGAAAGGAAAGGCATGGAAAGGAAAGTGAAGGCAAGTGAAGGTAAGGCAAGGCATGGTGTGGTAAGGCAAGGCAAGGAATGGTAAGGTAAGGGAAGTTATGGCAAGGAAGGTGAATACAAGTGAAGGCAAGGAAAGTGAAGGAAAATAAATTAAAGGCATGGAAAGGCAAGGCATGACATGGAAATGTATGGAATGGCAAGTGAATGCAAGACAAGGAAAGGCAAGTTAAGGAAAGGAAAGTTAAGGAAAGGCAAGGAAAGTGAAGGAATGGAAAGGTAAGGTAAGGAAAGGAAAGGCATGGCATGGAAAGGTATATTTTAACAACAGTCAAAATATTTTACATACCAAAATATTTTAAGGCAAGGTATATTTTAAAAACATTCCAAAAATTTTAACAATAGTCAAAATGAAGCCAAAATTATTCCTTTTACATACCTATGGTCATTCAAGTAGACCATCAAGATCACTTCTAATATTAACAGTGCCCATTAACTTATTGTTCTCAGGGTCAGGAAAGAAGTACCGTACCTTTGATGAGTTCTTTCTTGGCATTGTTTGTAGTTGGAGGCTTATACCAATAACCAAGTTTGTAACATGGTATACAACTTGACCTAGTTTATAATCTTGAAATACATAACCCCCTTTCTTTTGTGTTCTTTCATCCCGTGTTAGATATTCTCCTTTAATAACCATTGACCCCATCAGAAATTCAATGCCTTCGGAGTCTGTTACTGATTGCATGAGGCTCCGCTTTCCCTCTAAGCATCATTCCGACCAATAATCAGTGCCCCATTCATTATCTCTTGGGGAAATCACTGCATATATGTTCCCTGCAAAAAATAGAGCTCCAAAATGTGAGTCCACTAAATGACCAAAGCATAAAACATTAACGCTAGTTATTCAAAATTTAATATAAGGAATCAACAAACCTGATAGTATGAGATCTAAGACATGATCATAATATGTTGAAATACTTGATTGGTCCTCCTCCAAATTGGATATCCATAGTTATACATTGACCAATGGGGAGTGATACATAATCCTATATATCAATACAATCTGTTGATTCACAATCATCCCATTCATTACTACTACATGGACCACAAAAGCAAGAGAGTTTTCTCATCCATATTTCAACTATTGCATTGTTTGATTCGAACAAGAAACTATTGTTGGACACACCTACCACACTTAGAGGGGGGGGTGAATGAGTGTGGGGCTCTTTTCCCCAAAACTTCCCTCTTGCACAAAAACTCATCAATTAGCATTCAACATTTATTCATTACCCA
>SNQJ01S0038830.1:20052-53070 GCA_010110895.2 Picea sitchensis | reverse complement strand
CCATGGGTGTTGTATCTGCATGTGCATTTTCCTTCATGTCCAAATACCTTCATCAATCTTGCGGTCCAAAACCCATGACTAGGGTTGACATCAATGACAACAACCAATCTTCTAACAGTTTCTCAGAAAAAAGTTGTATCTTTAGAGGTTGAGTGATGAAATTTTGGTGATTGAGCATTTAAATGTGTTTAATACCATGTTAATCCATTTATTGTATGTGGATATCAATATCACTTATGAGGAGAAATGTATCATCCTATTATGTTCTTTTCTAGAGTCCTGGGATAGCTTACTCATGGTTATTGGGAGTAATACAACCACACTAGGGCTAGAGGACGTGGTTGCTTCTCTATTGTCGAAAGAAATGAGAAGTAATAACATGGAAGGATCGAACAGATATTCTCTAGGAGTGATAGTTCGTGTGATAGACAGAGATAAATCCATATTCTTCGGTAGAAATTTCAAGTCGGAGGGTAGATATAAATCCCTGGTTCAATCGACGTGAAGATGCTGGAAATACAATAAAGTTGGGAATTATAAATAGTATTGTAATTTGAAGGAAATAGAAGTCAATGTTGGATCCGATGAAAAGCAGTTGACTTAAAGAAAGACAACCTAGGATAAGGGAGGTGATGTGTACCTAGCGTCAACCAGTACACATCCAGATCAAGATGTTTGGTTGATTGACTCAGGAGAATCCTATCATATGACACCACATAAATAATGGTTATGTGATTATGAATGATATGATGGAATCAGGAGAATCCATCAAGATGTTTGGTTGATCGACTCAGGAGCATCCTATCATATGACACCACATAAATAATGGTTATGTGATTATGAACGACATGATGGGGGTGATGTGTTCTTGGGGGATGACTCGACAACCAGAATTGATGCAGGAGCATCTCTCCACATCAGCCAGCTAACCAGCCAGCCACGCCAGCAAATTCAAATCGCACGCTAAAAGAGAGGTGCAGTCCTCATTTAAATTTGAAATTGAATGTAATTTAATGCTTAGGCTGGTGAGCCATGGAAGTCGTGCCTTTGTGCAGGCTGTAGATAAGATTGGCCATTAATGTGTTGTATGGTTGAGATCTAGATACAAATTCTGGACTAGACAGCCCATTTATTGTAATTGAATAGGGTAGGTAGACCTGGAGGGAAGCGCTCGAGGAGCCCCTCAGGTAAAAGAGATTTTCAGATCTCATTTTGGGTAAGTATGGTTGTAGAGCAGATTTGAAAGGAGCCAGAGAGAGCTCAGGAACACCATTGTAAAATACAGGCATTTGCCATTGTTAATATAATAGAAGCAGTTTTTCCTGCACATGTTCTGTATTGTATGGATGTCTGTGAGTGTCCTTCATGTTGTGAATGTATGTTGCCATTGTGCATTTGTAGGGGTGTGTTTGATTTCAGGTTGGAGGTCTTTGAGGTTTCACGCCAAGAGGGTGTGACAGAACGCTGCGGGTTTTGAATACCAGTGCACAAAGGATGCACCTCTGAACTCTGCAGAGTTAGACAAAGACGTGCTATGGCACAAGAACTGAGATCAACAACTCAGGAGGAAGACCTTTGAGGTTATTGAACACCTCTGGAGGCAAGGATGTGTAGCTGAAACACAGTTGCAGATAGAAATTTGTTGTAAGTTCTGTGGAGCTCTTCCAGGTGGGAATTGAGCGTAAGCACGAGGTGCTGGAGGAAGAACTCTGTTGAGAAGTTGGAAGGAGAAGCAGAATCACTGAGGATTCTGGAAGGCTCTGCCAGGTGGGCATTGAGTAGGTGCGTAGGCACGTAGAGAGAAGGAAACTCTGCCAGGAGGGCATCGAGTCAGTGTGTAGGGAGGCACAGGAAAGGAAAGAACTCTTTGAGTTCTGTGAGATGAAGGAAGATTCCACTGAAGGATCTTCACTGGGTTGTTGAACACCCAGAAGGACTCAGCAAGAGGTTGATTGAGCAGAAGGATAGCCAGGAAGGCGTCTGTTTTATTCTCCATCTAGAGGAAGAAGAAGGACGAAATCCCTCAAGGGGTCTGAGTGCCCAAATAAGCTCAGGAGGGACAGCACTAGCGTGTGCACGAGGAGACTCTGTAAGGAGTGCAGGAGTTGAAGAATACTCCAAGGATTCAAGGATAAGAAGCTCAGGAGGAGCAGCTGTCAGATCATCTGGAGTGTTGATTTTCACGTCCAAGAGGTGCATAGGGGGAGTGCACAGGAGAAAGGGATATGAGCCATTAGATCTTGCTCAGAATCCCCAACAACCATCGGATTTGCAGGAGTTGTGCAGGAGTTAACCCTATGAACAGGAGGAGAGAAGTCCCGGTAGGAAATTGGGATATCAGCCATCGGGAAATCAGGCTTCTCGAGGCCGTGAGAATCGAGACACCAACAGTCGTGAAATCCTGATGGAGGATCTGGTCTGTCCATTGGCGGAGGACATGTGGTGGAGATCAAGCGCCATCGACACTTTGGCGTATCGGGAAATCGACATTCTCGTGGTCGAGGGAGCCAGGACATCGAAAGTCCTGAAATCCTGACATAATCGGGACCGTCCACCAGAGAAGGGGCGCGTGGAGGAGATCAGTGCCATCGAGAAAAAGAAATCCTAAAAGGGAGGATTCCGTTTGGAGCATCAGGAGTCAGCAAATCAAGAACTCTGTGAGCAAGAGGTCAGGGAATCCTTAGAGAAAACCCTGATACAATCAGATCCGTCCATCTGTGGGATAGGTGGCAATCATCGAGAGCCATCGGCTTTTGGTCCTATCGGGAAATCAGGAATCCTATGGACGTGGTGTTCGTGCACCTTGAAATCACAATCCGCGAAACCCCGATGAGTGGGGGCCAGCTGTCATCACACCAGAGAAGGAGGACAGCGGCGTAGTGGAGGACAACTATCAGCCTGACAGAGAATCGGGATTCGAGGGATCGAGAATCCTGTAAGCGTATGCACTTTGGCATTGCAAAACCCAAAACCCCAACGTGGTAAGGTTGTGGTCACGTTGTAATGGTCACGTGGACCAGGGCCAACTGAAGCAAAGGTGCGTCGGGATTCGACAGATCACAAATTCCGTGAATGTAAACATTGTGACATCGAAAACCCTGAAACCCCGATGAGAGGTTTGACCGAGGTCATGTGTTAACGGTCATATGGGCCAAGACCTATAGCCAGGAGGGCTATCATGAAAAGGGTGCATTGGAAATTGGGGATTGGAGAGGTGAGAAACTCTTGACATCAGGAAGCGCAAAACCCCGAACCCCGAGAGAGAGTCGGGGATAATCACAGTTAGGTGCAGGGGCTGTGACAGGTGAAGATAAGGCCTGTGGATCAGGATTTTCACAGCGATTCCAGCAGGAATCAAAGGAGCCACTTCGGCTCAGAAGGGCATTGTGAATGATCCTGAGAGCGGGTGAGTTGGAGCAGTGGAGGAAACACTTCTCGCCTGCATCAAGTGGTGTCAGAGCTAATTGCTTGTCTGTATATTTTAGGCAAGAGAGGCAGGAGGAGATAAGAGATCACTCTGATACACACATCAAGTGGTATCAGAACTGAATTCTTGTCTGTATATTTCAGGCAAGAGGAGAGCAGAGGAGGTCAAAGAAGACAGAGTTGTTGAGGACTCTGTGAAGATTGTTTGCAGGTAGGCAACAGTCGAGAAGATAGTCGGGAGGACTGGAGGATGAAGCTGGAACACTTAGGGATGCAGAGTGACAACAGGTTTTCTAGGAGAGTAGACAGAGACAACACCATGGTTACTGAAGACCATAGGCATGCTAGTAGGAAGAAAAGCAAGGAAGAAAAGCTTGCAGAATTTGATACATAAATGACTAAAGAACTCTATGAATTAAAAGCAGACATAGAGAAGTTCGAACTGCGGATGCAGCAGGATAGGAGAAGGAGAGGGATGTGCGAATTTCCCATGAATAAGGAAAAAGCAAAATGGCCAGTCAAGGAGTTGATGGTCAAAGGGTAGCGCAAGCTGTTAAAGGAATGGTTGAGGTATGCTGAAAACCTCAAGGCCACAGAGGAAGAGATGATTTATGACTGTGAGCCAGAAACGGGGAGAGGTCTCGATGATGATGAAGAGGATGAATTGGGATCAGCTGAGGATCTCAAGGACTGCCAGGAGGGCAGAGAGAAAATTATAGTTTGCCAGGTAGGCAACGAGTTGAGATCAGTTGAGGATCTCACGGACTGTCATGAGGACAGCCAGGGAATTGCACATTGCCAACTGGGCAATGAAAGGAGATCGTTGTGGGATCTCGAAGACTTCCAGGAGGGCAATGGAATCATCTTAGATTGCCATGTGGGCAGAGATGAGAATTTGAGACCACCTGAAGGTCTCGTGGACTCAGAGGAGAGTTCAATTCAGCAGGGGTTGCTGATGAAGATGAGATCAGTTGATCTCATAGTCTACCAGGAGGGCAGCGGAAGCATCCCATATCGCCAGGTGTGTAGGGATGAACAAATGAGACTACCTCTGGGTCTCATAAACTCGAAAGTGAGTTGGGATCAACCAGGGGAGCTGATAGAGCAGATAGATTTGGATCAGCATGTGTAGCTGACAAGAGAGGAGGAAGATCAGGATGATATTCTGATGATTGGGGGAATTGGAGTATTCCTATCATGTGCCCAGGAGGAGATAGAAATTTGTGTTGCAGATGTGGAAACGGCAGAAGAATAGTCACAACTGATGATGACTGTCAAGGAGGAATTGGAGCAGACTTTGGAAGCTGCCCAAGAAGAAGAGAATGAGCATTCGAAGGAATGTCTCAACATATTCAGCCAAGAAGCTGAGGAAGCTGTAGCATTGGAGCTGATAGCCGAAGGAGAAGACAAAGAGGATGATGAGCATTCTGAGGAATGGCTCAATATTTTCAGCCAGGAAGCTGAAGAGACTGCAACATGGGAGGTTGTAGAAGCATAGGAAGAAGAAGCAAACAACATTTGTTTTGTTGATCTGTGGGATCAAATTGAAGCCCTGGAAGAGAGGGTAAAAGTGTAGGGCGTGCACATCCAACAGGTGAAGTTGGAAACGGATGAAGGAGGCATGGGAGATCATGATGATCTGCCCATGTGCCAAAAAATTTTGCAGCTGGGGAGACTGCAAAAACTAGACTAGCCATGGGAGCAGCTGGATGCAGTGATCGAGGAGATCAGAAGGCTGATGTTGAGGTCAACAACGACTGCCAGCAAGGAGAGGCTGAGCAGAAGAGAAGCAGCAGCAACAACATAGAAGCAACAGCAACAAGATGGAGCAGATGAACAGCTCCAAAGGATGATTTGGGATACAGGAGGATTTCCAACAGCTTAAAGGGGAAGCGCATGAGCAGGAGCTCATGATTTTGAGCTGAGGAGTTTGATGCAGGAGCATCTCTCCACATCAGCTAGCCATCCAGCCAACCACGCCAGCAAATTCAAATTGCATGCTAAAAGAGAGGCACAGTCCTCATTTAAATTTGAAATTGAATGTAATTTAATGCTTAGGATGGTGAGCCATGGAAGATGTGCCTTTGTGCAGGCTGTAGATAAAATCGGCCATTAATGTGTTGTATGGCTGAGATCTAGATCTAGATTCTAGACTAGACAACCCATTTATTGTAATTGAATAGGGTAGGTAGACCTGGAGGGAAGTGCTTGAGGAGCCTGTCAGGTAAAAGAGATTTTCAGATCTCATTTTGGATAAGTATGGTTGTAGAGTAGAGTTGAAAGGAGCCATAGAGAGCTCAGGAACACCATTGTAAAATATAGGCATTTTCCATTGTTAATATAATAGAAGCAGTTTTTCCTGCACATGTTCTGTATTGTATGGATGTCTGTGAGAGTCCTTCATGTTGTGAATGTATGTTGCCATTGTGCATTTGCAGGAGTGTGTTTGATTTCAGGTTGAAGGTCTTTGAGGTTTCACGCCAAGAGGGTGTGACAGAATGCTGTGGGTTCTGAATACCAGTGCACAGAGGATGCACCTCTGAACTCTACAGAGTCAGACAAAGATGTGTTGCAGCACAAGAACTGAGATCAACAACTAAGGAGGAAGACCTTTGAGGTTACTGAACACCTCTGGAGGCAAGTCTGTGTAGCTGAAACACAGTTGCAGACAGAACTTTACTGTAAGTTCTGTGGAGCTCTGCCAGGAGGGCATTGAGCATAAGCATGAGGTGCTGGAGGAAGAACTCTGCTGAGAAGTTGGAAGGAGAAGCAGAATCGCTGAGGATTCTGGAAGGATCTTCCAGGTGGGCATTGAGCAGGTGCGTAGGCATGTAGAGAGATGGAAACTCTACCAGGAGGGAATCGATTCAGTGTGCAGGGAGGCACAGGAAAGGAAAGAACTCTTTGAGTTCTGTGAGCTGAAGGAAGATTCCACTGAAGGATCTTCACTGGGTTGCTGAAAACCTAGAAGGACTCAACAGGAGATTGATTGAGCAGAAGGATAGCCAGGAATGTGTCCATTTTATTCTCCATCTGGAGGAAGAAGAAGGACGAAATCCCTCAAGGGGTCTGAGTGCCCAAAGAATCTCAGGAGGGATAGCACTAGCGTGTGCACGAGGAGACTCTGCAAGGAGTGCAGGAGTTGAATAATTCTCCAAGGATTCAAGGATAAGAAGCTCAGGAGGAGCAGCTGTCAGATCGTCTGGAAGGGAGGATATGGACCGTTGATTTTCATGTCCAGGAGGCGCATAGGGGGAGCACACAAGAGAAAGGGATCTGAGTCGTTAGATCTTGTTAAGAATCCCCGACAGCTGTCGGATCTATAGGAGTTGCACAAGAGTTAACCCCGTGAACAGGAGGAGAGAAGTCCCGACAGGCAATCGGGATATCGGCCATCGGGAAATTAGGCTTTCGGAGGCCGTGAGAATCGGAACACCAACAGTCACGAAATATTGATGGAGGATCTGGTCTGTCCATTGGCAGAGGACATGTGGTGGAGATCGAGCGCCATCGGCACTTTGGCGTATCGAGAAATCGACATTCTCGTGGTCGAGGGAGCCAGGACATCGAAAGTCCCGAAATCTCGACATAATCGGGACCGTCCACCAGATAAGGGGCACGTGGAGGAGATCAGTGCCATCGGGAAAAAAAAATCCTGAAAGGGAGGACTCCATTTGGAGCATCGGGAGTCGGAAAATCGGGAACTCCGTGAGAAAGAGGTCAGGGAATCCGTAGAGAAAACCCCGATACAATCATAGTTGTCCATCTATGGGATAGGTGGCAATCATCGAGAGCCATCGGCTTTTGGTCCTATCGAGAAATCGGGAATCCCATGGATGTGGTGTTCATGCACCTTGAAATCACGATCTGTGAAACCCCGATGAGTGGGGGCCAGCTATCATCACACCAGAGAAGGAGGACAGCGGCGTAGTGGAGGAAAGTTGTCAGCCTGACAGAGGATCGGGATTCGAGGGATCAGGAATCCCGTAAGCATATGCACTTTGGCATTGCAAAACCCAAAACCCCAATGGGGTAAGGCTGCAGTCACATTGTAACAGTCATGTGGACCAGGGCTAGCTGAAGCAGAGATGCATCGGGATTCGACAGATCGCAAATTCCATGAATGTAAACATTGTGACATCGAAAACTCTGAAACCTCAATGAGAGGTTTGACCGAGGTGATGTGTTAATGGTCATATGGGCCAAGACCTGTAGCCAGGAGGGCTATCGTGAAAAGGGCGCATTGGAAATCGGGGATTGGAGAGGTGAGAAACTCTTGACATCAGGAAGCGCGAAACCCCGAACCCCGAGAGAGAGTCAGGGATAATCACTGTTAGGTGCAGGGGCCATGATAGGTGAAGATAAGGCCTGTGGATTGGGATTTTCACAGTGATTCCAGCAGGAATCAAAGGAGAAACTTCGGCTCAGAAGGGCATTGTGAACGATCCTCAGAGCGGGTGAGTTGGAGCAGTGGAGGAAACACTTCTCGCCTGCATCAAGTGGTATCAGAGCTAATTTCTTGTCTGTATATTTCAGGCAAGAGAGGCAGGAGGAGATAAGAGAGCACTCTGATACACACATCAAGTGGTATCAGAGATGAGTTCTTGTCTATATATTTCAGGCAAGAGGAGAGCAGAGGAGGTCGAAGAAGACAGAGTTGTTGAGGACTCTGTGAAGATTGTTTGCAGGTAGGCAACAGTCGAGAAGACAGTCGGGAGGACTGGAGGATGAAAATGGAACACTTAGGGATGCAGAGTGACAACAGGATTGCTAGGAGAGCAGACAGAGACAACACCATGGTTACTGAAGACCATAGGCATGCTGGGAGGAAGAAAAGAAAGGCAGAAAAGCTTGCAGAATTTGATACAGAAATGACTAAAGAACTCTATGAATTAAAAGCAGACATAGAGAAGTTCGAACTGCGGATGCGGCAGGATAGGAGAAGGAGACAGATGTGCGAATTGCCCATGAAGAAGGCAAAAGCAAAATGGCCAGTCAAGGAGTTGATGGTCAGAGGGCAGCACAGGCTGTTAAAGGAATGGTTGAGGTATGCTGAAAACCTCAAGGCCACAGAGGAAGAGATGATTTATGACTGTGAGCTAGAAACGGGGAGAGGTCTTGATGATGATGAAGAGGATGAATTGGGATCAGCTGAGGATCTCAAGGACTTCCAGGAGGGCAGAGAGAAAATTATAGTTTGCCAGGTAGGCAATGAGTTGAGATCAGCTGAGGATCTCACGGACTGTCATGAGGACAGCCAGGGAATTGCACATTGCCAGCTGGGCAATGAAAGGAGATCACTGCAGGATCTCGAAGACTGCAAGGAGGGCAGCGGAAGCATCTTAGATTGCCAGGTGGGCAGAGATGAGAATTTGAGACCACCTGAAGGTCTCATGGACTCAAAGGAGAGTTCAGTTCAGCAGGGGTTGCTGATGAAGATGGGATCGGTTGATCTCATAGTCTGCCAGGAGGGCAGCGGAAACATCCCATATCGCCAGGTGGGCAGGGATGAACAGATGAGACTATCTGTGGGTCTCATAAACTCGACAGTGAGTTGGGATTAGCCAGGGGAGCTGATAGAGCAGATAGATTTGCATCAGCATGTGCAGCTGACAAGAGAGGAGGAACATCAGGATGATATTCTGATGATTGGGGGAATTGGAGTATTCCTACCATGTGCCCAGGAGGAGATAGAAATTTGTGTTGTAGATGCAGAAACGGCCGAAGAACAGTCACAACTGACGATGACTGTCAAGGAGGAATTGGAGCAGACTTTGGACGCTGCCCAAGAAGAAGAGAATGAGCATTCGGAGGAATGTTTCAACATATTCAGCCAAGAAGCTGAGGAAGCTGTAGTGTTGGAGCTAATAGCCGAAGGAGAAGACAAAGAGGATGATGAGAATTCTGAGGAATGGCTCAATATTTTCAGCTAGGAAGATGAAGAGACTACAACATGGGAGGTTGCAGAAGTAGAGGAAGAAGAAACAGACAACATTTGCTTTGTTGATCTGTGGGATCAAATTGAAGCCCTGGAAGAGAGGGTAAAAGTGCAGGGTGTGCACATCCAACAGGTGAAGTTGGAAATGGATGAAGGAGGCATGGGAGATCATGATGATCTGCCCATGTGCCAAAAAAAATTGCAGCTGGGGAGACTGCAAAAATTAGACCAGCCATGGGAGCAGCTGGATGCAGTGATCGAGGAGATCAGAAGGCTGATGTTGAGGTCAACAACGACTGCCAGCAAGGAGAGGATGAGCAGAAGAGAAGCAGCAGCAGCAGTGTAGAAGCGACAACAACAAGATGGAGAAGATGAACAGCTCCAAAAGATGATTTGGGATCCAGGAGGATTTCCAACAGCTTAGAGGGGAAGCGCATGAGCAGGAGCTCATGATTTTGCAGCTGAGGAGTTTGATGTAGGAGCATCTCTCCACGTCAGCTAGACAGCCAGCCAGCCACGCCAGCAAATTCAAATCGCACGCTAAAATAGAGGCACGGTCCTCATTTAAATTTGAAATTGAATGTAATTTAATGCTTAGGCTGGTGAGCCATGGAAGCTGTGCCTTTGTGCAGGCTGTAGATAAAATCGGCCATTAATGTGTTGTATGGCTGAGATCTAGATCTAGATTCTGGACTAGACAACCCATTTACTGTAATTGAATAGGGTAGGTAGACCTGGAGGGAAGCGCTCAAGGAGCCCCTCAGGTAAAAGAGATTTTCAGATCTCATTTTGGGTAAGTATGGTTGTAGAGCAGAGTTGAAAGGATCCAGAGAGAGCTCAAGAACACCATTGTAAAATATAGGCATTTTCCATTGTTAATATAATAGAAGCAGTTTTTCCTGCACATGTTCTATATTGTATGGATGTCCGTGAGTGTCCTTCATGTTGTGAATGTATGTTGTCGTTGTGCGTTTGCAGGAGTGTGTTTGATTTCAGGTTGAAGGTCTTTGAGGTTTCACGCCAAGAGGGTGTGACAGAATGCTGCGGGTTCTGAATACCAGTGCACAGAGGATGCACCTCTGAACTTTGCAGAGTCAGACAAAGACGTGCTGCGGCACAAGAACTAAGATCAACAACTCAGGAGGAAGACCTTTGAGGTTACTGAACACCTCTGGAGGCAAGTCTGTGTAGCTGAAACACAGTTGTAGATAGAACTTTGCTGTAAGTTCTGTGGAGCTCTGCCAGGTGGGCATTGAGCGTAAGCACAAGGTGCTGGAGGAAGAACTTTGCTGAGAAGTTGGAAGGAGAAGCAGAATCGCTGAGGATTCTGGAAGGCTCTTCCAGGTGGGCATTGAGTAGGTGCGTAGGTACGTAGAGAGAAGGAAACTCTTCCAGGAGGGCATCGAGTCAGTGTGCAGGGAGGCACAGGAAAGGAAAGAACTCTTTGAGTTCTGTGAGCTGAAGGAAGATTCCACTGAAGGATCTTCACTGGGTTGCTGAAAACCCAGAAGGACTCAGCAGGAGATTGATTGAGTAGAAGGATAGCCAGGAAGGTGTCCGTTTTATTCTCCATCTGGAGGAAGAAGAAGGATGAAATCCCTCAAGGGGTCTGAGTGCCCTAAGAAGCTCAGGAGGGACAGCACTAGCATGTGCACGAGGAGACTCTGCAAGGAGTGTAGGAGTTGAAGAATCCTCCAAGGATTCAAGGATAAGAAGCTTAGGAGGAGCAGTCGTCAGATCGTATGGAAGGGAGGATATGCACCATTGATTTTCATGTCCAGGAGGCACATAGGGGGAGCACACAGGAGAAAGGGATATGAGCCATTAGATCTTGCTCAGAATCCCCGACAGTCATCAGATCTGCAGGAGTTGCGCAGGAGTTAACCCCATGAATAGGAGGAGAGAAGTCCCGGTAGGCAATCGGGATATCAGCCATCGGGAAATTGGGCTTCTCGAGGCCGTGAGAATCGGGACACCAACAGTCGCTAAATCCCGACGGAGGATCTGGTCTGTCCATTGGTGGAGGACACGTGGTGGAGATCGAGCGCCATCGGCACTTTGGCATATCAGGAAATCGACATTCTCATGGTCGAGGGACCCAGGACATCGAAAGTCCCAAAATCCCGACATAATCGAGACTGTCCACCAGAGAAGGGGCGCGTGGAGGAGATCAGGGCCATCGGGAAAAAAAAAATCCTAAAAGGGAGGACTCCATTTGGAGCATCGGGAGTCGGCAAATCGGGAACTTCATGAGAAAGAGGTCAGGGAATCCGTAGAGAAAACCCCGATACAATCAGAGCCGTCCATCTGTGGGACAGGTGGCAATCATCGAGAGCCATCGGCATTTGGTCCCATCGAGAAATCGAGAATCCCATGGATGTGGTGTTCGTGCACCTTGAAATCCTGATCTGCGAAACCCCGATGAGTGGGGGCCAGCTGTCATCACACCAGAGAAGGATGACAGCGGCATAGTGGAGGACAGTTGTCATCCTGACAGAGGATCGAGATTCGAGGGATCGGGAATCCTGTAAGCGTATGCACATTGGAATTTCAAAACCCGAAACCCCGAAGGGGTAAGGCTGCGGTCACGGGGTAACAGTCACATGGACTAGGGCTAGCTGAAGCAGAGGCACGTCGGGATTCAACAGATTGCGAATTCCATGAATGTAAACATTGTGACATCGAAAACCCCGAAACCCCAATGAGAGGTTTGACCGAGGTCATGTGTTAATGGTCATATGGGCCAAGACCTGTAGCCAGGAGGGCTATTGTGAAAAGGGTGCATTGGAAATCGAGGATTGGAGAGGTGAGAAACTCTCGACATCAGGAAGCACGAAACCCCGAACCCCGAGAGAGAGTCGGGGATAATCACGGTTAGGTGTAGGGGCCGTGACAGGTGAAGATAAGGCCTGTGGATCGGGATTTTCACAGCAATTCCAGCAGGAATCAAAGGAGCCGCTTCAGCTCAGAAGGGAATTGTGAACGATCCTGAGAGTGGGTGAGTTGGAGCAGTGGAGGAAACACTTCTTGCTTGAGTCAAGAATTGTCGGGCAGGGAAGATTCCGAGTGAAACTGCAGGATGGGAGGAAAATAACCCTTCCAGGTGTGTTACACATTTTGGGTTTGGAAATAAAGCTGATATCTGTCAGCAAGATGAGTGATGTAGGAGTGAATACTATGTTTCAGAAGGATTCATGCAAGATGGTAAGAGGTGTGATGGTCTTAATGAAAGGAGTTCGGATTGGTACCTTGTACAAGCTGTTAGGGAATGTTGACTGGACTGGATGAAAAAACAACATTTTTCCTAAAATAGACTCGACTGTCACTCGACTTGAATCAATGTCGAAACAAATCAACTCGACTTGAGATAAGTTGGTTCAAACTAACTCAAAAAGACATGATGAGATCGACCTGGCCAGGTTATGGAACGAGAGGATGGGACACATTGGATAAAAAGGACTTCAAGCTATGAAAAGAAAAGGTATGGTCCAAGGTTTTCCTCACTTTGTTTTAGAAGTCAATTTTTGTGAACATTGCATATATGGAAAACAAAGTCAAGTGAGATTCCCATCTGAAGTGACAAGGGCAAATGAGATTCTAGAACTGGTGCATAGTGATATGTTTGGCCTAGTTACAGTGCCTTCACTTGGTGGATCCATTTATTATGTCTCCTTCATAGATGATTTTTCCAGGAAGACATGGATATATTTTCTGAGGAAGAAATCATAGGTTTTCGAGATATTTAAGGAGTTTAAAGCTCTTGTAGAAAACTAGACAGATAATAGGATAAAAGTGTTGAGGACTGACAATGGTGGTGAATTCTATGGAAAATAATTTGATCAGTTATGTAAGCAGTGTGGCATAGAATGCAAAAATAACACACGATATACCCCACATCAAAATGGAGTTTCCAAGAGAATGAACAAAATGTTGATGGATAAGCAAAGGATCATGCTCAATGGTGTTGGGCTTGCACAAGAATTCTGGGTGGAGGCAGTTGAAATTGCAAGATATCTAGTAAATATGTCTCCTTCGTCAGCACTAGTCAACATGACTACAAATGAGGTATGGTATGGTAAGAATCCTTTAGTGGCACATCTCAAAGTATTTGGCTATGATTCTTTTGTGCATGTTCCCAAGGAAAAGAGGAGCAAGCTGGACAAGAAGGTAGTCAAATGTATTTTCAATGGATATAAATAAGGGGTAAAAGGATATAAGCTCTGGGATTCTTCATAAAGGAGAACAATGTATAATCAATATGTGGTCTTCAAAGAAGTCGGAGGTAAGTATGAGCTCGAGGAAGCTATTCAGACTGAGAATAATCCTAATACATTTAGGTTTGAACTGAGGAACGAATAATATGATTTAGATGATTCGACTGAATCTTAGGAAGAGGTGGAACAACTAAATCTGGTGGTAAGGAGGTCATAAATAATAATAAAACTAGTTAAGAGGTATAGTCCACCTAACTTCTATTCCACATTTGTATTAACTGACATCGATAATGAGCCCAATTTGGTTGGTGAGGCAGTTGACTTGACAAAGGGTAATCCCTGGAAGGACTCCTTGGTTGAAGAGATGGAATAATTGTACAAGAATGAGACATGGAAGTTAGTCAAGTTACCTAATGGAATAAATCCCATTGGTAGCAAGTGGGTGTTCAAGAGGAATATGAATTCCACAGGACAAGTCGAGAATTTCAAAGCTCGACTGGTAGCAAAAGGTTATTCCCAAGTCAAGGGGGTCAACTTCGGTGAGATTTTTTCCCCTGTTGAAAAAATAACTTCCATTAGAGAACTAATGTCTCTAGCTACAACATTTGATCTAGAGATACAAAAAATGGATGTGAAGAAATTGTTCCTACATGGGGACCTGTAAGAAGAAATCTACATGAAACAACCTGAAGGATTTGTAGAAAATGGAAAACAAGAGTTAGTTTGCAAACTCAAAAGATCCCTTTATTGTCTAAAGTAATCGCCAAAGATGTGGTACCATAAGTTTGACACATACATCCTTAGTTTGTGATTTATGAGAAGAAAATATGATCACTGCATATATTCCAAGGAAGAAGGTGGGTGTTTCATATATGTAGTTGTGTTTGTCGATGACATGTTGTTGATTGGAAACAACATGGACACAATAAAGGAGGTGAATAAAAAAATATCCTCCAAGTGCCACATGAAAGATCTTGGTGCAACTAACTTCATTATGGGAATGGATATTAAGAGAGATCGAGCTGCTAGAAATATCTGGTTGAATAAGATGAATTATATTGAAACAATTCTAAAATGATTCAACATGCAGGATTTCAAACCGGGGAAGGTGTCAATTCCTATGGGAGCAAGTCTTTCTACTGAATAGTGTCCAAAGATACAAGAAGAAATAGAGTGCATGGCATGTGTTCCCTATGAAATTGTTTTTGGTAGTCTAATGTATGTGATGATCTACACTCGACCATACATTTCCCATGCAGTGGGAGTGTTGAGCAGGTACATGTCAACACTGGGAAAGGAGCACTGTAAATATGTCAAGAGTGTATTTAGGTATTTGTGTGGCACAAAGGACTATGCTATATGCTACCAAGGAAAACCTAGAGGTGACAGTGGTAAAGTAAATGTACATGGATTTGTCAACATTGTCTAAGCTAGAGATCTTGATCGACAGAGGTTGACCAGTGAATATGTCTTCAAAATGTTCATTGGAGAAATAAGATGGATGAGTAAGTGAAATGCAGTCATAGCCTTGTCAAAAACAGAAGTTGAATACATGGCAACCACTCATGGAAGAAAAGAAGCAGTATGGCTTCAAAGGTTGTGTGCAGGAATCAAGTTTGAGTAGAGAGCTATGAAGGTGAGTTGCGACATTCAAAGCATAATATTTATGGAAAAGAACCATGCTTATCATTTGAAGACTAATTACATTGATGTACAATACCATTTCTTGAGAGATATAATGGAAAGTAATAAGGTGATACTGGAGAAAGTAGACACGTTGGAAAAAATAACAGAATCATTGACCAAGTATGTGAGTGTTGCGAAGTTCTCTTGGTGCAGAGAAACAATGGGAATTTCTTCCATAGTTCTATGAATGAAAGTTCAAGAATCTCATATTTTAGAAAAGAAGACAACAGGTGGGAGAATGTTTGGTTGTTATATTATTTGCAGTGAAAGTCTAGTCGTGGTATATTGATTGACAGACAAAGGTCGAGGTGGATCGACAACGGTCAAAGGTCAAGGTCAATTGAAAACAAGTCGAAGGTCGAGGGATTCGACCGAGAAAAGTCAAAGTCGAAGATATCGATGACAAGTCAACCATCAAGAGGTTGAAGTGTGGGTGTGAGACGATCGACTAGAGATCAAATGAAGGCCGACTAGTAGTCAACTGTTAATCCGACTTGGAGTCAAATGTAACAGAATATTGATATTTATGAGATTTGTAGCCAATGATATGCAGGGATCCGTAATAATTTTTTGGGTGCCAATATTTAGGGTTTTTCCTGTTGTAAATCCTATAAAGAGGCGTTTTGTAAGGCCGTAAAGGCCAATGCAGGTTAATGTATAATAACTAGTCTTAAAAGAAATATTTAGATGTAGGTTGTTGGTCATGCATATGTAAGCCAAATTGGCTAAAGGATTGTTCTTGTGTAGTCAAGAGGGTATGATGTTGATTTTGTCTTAGGTGTGGACCAAGTTTAGACATGTAACCTTTTATTCATATTGAATAAGACAACAAGAGAGAAGAATGCTCAAAGGAATGTTGGTTTTCCCGGTTAAGGGTTCTAGGGTAAAATATTGGTGTACTATGTGATTTCTTGTGTCATTTACATTCTTGATTAAATTCTTCTTCTCTTATGTTAGGATTAGTGTGGAAGCGTCTTTCATTTCCTGACAATTTCATCCATTGTATAATCAGCTCCAAGCAAATCCTCCATCATCTAATCATCCAAAACAAGCTGCCTTGATGAGATACTGTATGGATTTCTCTCTAATGAACTCTTGCACTTTTCTTCTAGTGATGGAGGAGAAACAATAACGACATCTATACCGCTAGAAATTGTATTTCCCTCTTCTAAAATCCTACGCTTTGACATACACAACTTTTATTTTTCTCTTTCTTCTTCTACCTTTTCTATTGGTTTATTTTTTTCTCGAGGACTTTCTTTCTCGAATTTGTCGGTTCCCCATGTTTAAAGATATAAATTGTCTTCCAAACATCCACCACAAATTTGTCTTTATATTATGTAATAAGGCACAACCAAGTGGAGAAATTTGTTTTTGTATTACAAAAGGAGAGACATCTAATAATCCTATTCCACAAGTGGAGAAATTTGTTATTGTCTTTAACTTGTTTCCTTATGTCGTTCAAGGAATACGATATTTTAACCAATCAAAAGTAGTTTTCGGTTATATTCTAGGACTAAAAGGAAGTTCCAACCTAAATAGTATTTGGAAGAAAGCCAACATCCCTTACTATAATCAATGAGGCTATAACAATGGGGTCATGTCTTTCAAGTAGCATATATCCTAATCCCATACATGAAACCTTTTATGATACTCTCAAGGATGTTGAACTATATATATATATATATATATGAAAAAACACATAGTGTATATTTTTAAGAAAAATAAATTAAATGATTTTTGTTTAATGAAATTGCATGTATTAAATATATAGATTGCATAACCTTGTCGCGGTAAAGGTTTTTAAGTCCTAGTTCAATTTATTTATTAATTAGAATTTATTTATTCAATTAGAATTTTCATTTTCAATATTTTGATAATCAATTTCAATAATTTGATAGTCAATTTTAACAAAAAATAAATTTGTAAAATTGAAATGATAAGAAATTAGAAAAGAGATAAATAGTTAATACATTATCCTAAAGGTGGTAGGTGTAGGGGGATTCTTTGTGATCCTGGAGGAAAAATAGTATTTACCTATGCAAGAGGTCTTGAACAAGCCACAAATAATTAGTATGAGGCATATGCTTTATAGGGTGGCATCCTTTTAGCCAAAGAAGGTCAAGGATTTTAAGGTCATAAGTGACTTTATGGTGATAATCAAAATTATTCTTGACAAAATAACTCTAATGGATAGGAAACTAGCAATCTCCATTGCTAAAATTAAAAAAGAGGCAAACTCATTCATTGAAATTTCATTCTTCCACATAAAATGAAGCCTAAAATCTATCACAGATTAGTGGGCCAACAAGGCCACATAGCTAAGAATTAGGTTTTATATGGAAAATGAGGGACTATGAAGCCTATCGCAGATTAGTGGGCCAACAAGGATACATGTCTAAGAATTAGGGTTTATATGAAAAATGAGGGACTTCATAATTGTTTTATCCCCTAATGGATAAATGTGGATCAACACTCCAGTCGATGAGCATTAACTATCGCATAAATAATAAGTTAGTCCATCATTCCATTCATAATATATGGATCGACACTCCAATCGACAAACATTAACTATCACATAAATCATTAGTTAGTGTATCATTCCATTCATAATAGAATAGGAGTTCGGAAGACACCACTAAGTAGCCCCAACATGTGAACATTAATCCTTTCTGCATGTGATGAAGGGCTTGAGTTGAAACCTCATCGCCATTGTGGGATTATGACAAACAAAAGATTTTGATTTAAGAGTTCTAGTGGTCTGAATTTGGCAAGGACTAGCCTTTTGGTATGTGTGACCTTCATTATTGGGCTATTTTTCAGTGATGGATGCATTTTTTTGAATAGTGGAATCAATTCTAGGAATGTAGTATTGGTGGAAGGTTTGGAATCCATTTTTGGTTGCTCTAGTTTCTATAGTGGGTTTGCTCCTATATCTGCACTCTTCTAGGTTTGTGGCCTTTGAGACATTCAATGTTACTAGTATGGAACTTGGGATGCATACCAAGTTGCTAGACCCTTTATGCATAGGAAGGTCACATCATTTGGAAGTTTGAGTTATGGTGACCCTTTGAATAGGAAAATACCTCTGATTTTTAAGTGGCATTGTCTCTCTTTAAGTTTCAATTCCTCTCTTTATTTTCTCAATTATAGTTATAATTTGTTCCACTGTGAAGGTAATTTAGTTTTAGTTTCTAATTTTGTTTCTAAGTTGAAAAACAAAATCAAGGTATTTGGAGGTTTCTTCTCTGTTCAACATAACACAAATAATTTCTCCAATTCAGTCACCCCCAATTAGACCCGGTCTATAGAGGCGCCAACAATGGAAAACAAAGACATCATGGAATTTAGGAGAAACCTACAAACACATGAATAAAGTGTATATTTCACCGGAGTTATTTTCTCTCAATATCAACAAAGCTTAATGAAATTGAGCACCATTTCATATCCAAACATGCAAACATCATGAACATGTTGGTCCATCAAAAGTATAAGATAAGAATAATTGAAGTGAATTGCAATATGCTGAGGAATCCGCTCTTAAATATTTGCAAGGACTATCTATCTATAGCCTCCAACAACAAGGCATTTGATAATTCAACTTAGGTGGATATTAAAGAGGATGAAACAGTGCATCAACTCAAGGATATAATGGACATAGAACAATAGAAATCCTCCCCTTCTAACGTTGGTCAGGAGGAAGCAAGTAGTAATCATGTCTTAGGTGAATTTCCATGTTTTTCAAGGTTATTAGGATTCTAGGAATTTTTGTCAAGCACACAACATGCTAGAAAACTTGGAATGTATACCACATAATTTGTTGTAAACTTATTATTATAGCAACATCGAACTACCTTTTTTTTTCTTTAAAACATTGGAGAGTCCTATATAACCATTGTTAACCTTTCTACGACCTTTTTATAATAACAATATTTTTGTCTAATTAATAATAATAAAATAAAAAATCCATTATCCTAATCATAAAAATAAATCATATAGATAATAATCCAATGTAATAGTGTTCTCGATAAATGTTGATAAATGTTATAAAGTAAATTATAATGAAAAAAGTAATTATAAAATTGATTAATTTTAATATTTTATCGATTATCCATATGACTCGACTGTATTGGTACTTATATGGACTACTTTGAATATCAACATTACTTATAAATTTGTATGAACTTAACCTAAAACATTTGAGAATGATATAATTTTACTTTTAACAAACATGAATGACATCAATTTTCATTCGATATAAATTTCTTAAACAATATTTAATCTTTCTAATTATTGAAATTTCAATGTTAATAGCTTCATTTATGCAATAGCGAAAATTTTAAGAATCCCTATTCATTTTAACGTGTATAAATGTTGACAGATTTTATTAATTTTAAAAATCCTATTCATAAAATGTTTGACTATCCTTTTGTAAAAGCATTCAAAATTTTAATGATTTTATATAATTTTTAGAAAAAAATAGAACTTTTAGAGTTAAATACTTTTATCCTATAGAATTTGGGCGAATTAATTAAAAGAAAATGATATTGGTGAATCTTTTTTTTTTAAAACATGCATAATAAGTCTATGGGTGGAATTTAGCCCCTAAAATCTTCCATGGCATGCAACTAAGCAAGTTATTTAAAATATAAATATAAATATTAGAGAATTATATCCTCGCTTTCATTTAAATTTTATACCCACTAAACCCATCTAATAAAGAAAAGTGCCTCTTCCCAGACAAAGTGTCCAAGACCTGGTCTATGAAAGGTAAGAAAAATTATCTCTATAGGTAGCCTTGTTCAACTCCCTAAACTCTGCAAAAATTCTCCATTTGTCATTCTTCTTAGGGAGAATAACTAATGGGGATACCCACTTGCTATCTTAAATAGGATAAATAAAATTCAAATGTAGGAGTTTTTGGAGCTCTTCTTTCACTATGTCTTTTAAGGTTGGGTTCATTCTTCTTTGGGGTTGCCTAACAGGTCTGATTTGATCATTGGTGTAAATATGGTGTATACAGGTATTAGGGTGAATCCATTTCATATCAGAGTAATCCTATGCAAAAGAAATGGATTGTCCTTGAATCATTTGGATCAATTTTTATTGTTCATATGATTCTAGGATAGAATTTATATACAGGGATTTTCTAGGACTGATTTCAACAGTCTGGACAGCTGAATCCTCTTCTCCACTTATTGTTGATATAGTAAATAATGTATAAGTGGAGGGATGCCAAACCTCCTGAAACTCAGGGCTGAAAATATGTGTGAATTCTGGAAAATATTGAGGATACTCATTGCATTTTGTATTGGCTAGAAATAGGCTTAAAATATGTTCTTCAATTTGTTCTTGAACTCCCTTTGCTTTCTCAAGTGTTAAAAGGATTTGAGCACAATTCTCCTCCCCATAGGGATTCTCCAGACATACCGTAACTTCAGTGGCTAGTTAGAAAGGAGGAAAGAGAACATGTTTATGACTGTGGGTACCATTAGAAATTGTCATCTCCCCAGACCCAAAACTAATAAATGCATTAGTATTGTGTGGTAGGGTCATAAAACATATTAGGATTTTATTGTCTCCATGCTCTCTTGGGGGGATATGATGTTTCCTGAGGTTCTCCCCCTTCCTTGAAAATGGCCTTTAGTATAGTTAAATAAGGGAACTCATTGGTAGGGTGATGTTCTGTACAAAGCCCACATATTTCAATAACATTAATGGAACATTCTTTTTCAAGGTTCCTCTTCTTGCATCGAGGACAGAAAATTGCTAAATAACATTTTCTTCTTGTTTCTTTTTTATTTTCATAGTATCTATTTAGATGTTGATTCTGTTTAGGATGTATGTTTTGAAGTTTTCAATCAGATTCCCTAATTCTATCCTTGTAACACCTCTTGGAGCAGTTTTGGTAGTTCTACCCATAGGATCCCTTGCACTTTTTCCTGTTTTGGCTTAGCTGCGAGAGTACCTTTTACAATACTCTGCAATGTCTGTGAATGGATTCTGAGATACATCCCCAGAACTCATGACGTTTAGTACCTCAATACATTCATCCCTTATACCTTTTAGGAAGATGGTCCTAATTGTGGCTGTGTCCAAGGCAAATTGTTTCATTTTTTGATAGTTATATAAGAACCTTTCTAGGTAATCTTCCGAACTCCCTCCTTAGACTGTTGCATTTTAAATATGTCATTCCTAGCATCTCTAGGTCTGCAATAGTCTTGATATTTCTGGAGGAATTTTTCCTTGATACCATCCTAAGATAAGATAGTGTGCTCTCCTAGGCTCATAAACCACCTTAATGTTGAGTCTTTAAGTGTGGTTGGAAAGAGTTTTAGTTTTTGTGCACTATTAGTGTAATTATAACTCATGCATAGTATATCAAATTCAAACGAAAATGAATCAGGATATTCTGTTGACATACCATGGAAGTGAGGTAATGATGACAACGAAATATTCTTCATAGAAACATCTCTGGTAATGTATAATATTGGGAATCCAAATGTCTTTGTTTCATTGTTTTCATTTCCCTCTTCATCTACCATATCTCCAAATAGAACTTTATAGGCTATTGGTGATGTCTCCCCACTAAGTGATGGTTCAACCCCTGGGTTGGTTGGTATATCCAACTGTTCCAATACTTTGTGTGTTGCTCCAATGGAAGATTCAACCTCTTCTACCACTACCTCTGTCTCTTTTCCAACTCTTCCTTCTGATTGGGTCACCAATGCTTCCCTTCTTTATTGTTGTAATATGTTTTCAACATGAACAATAGCTTCAGATTTAGGACCTTTGGTTGCAGTTTCAATTACTTCCTTTGAACTCTCCCCTTTGAGTATTTTTCCTACATAAACATTAGTTGAGTTAGTATGGGGTTTTTTTCTTGATTGTTCTATAACTTTGGGGGGTTTTCTTGAATTTTTTGCAATTTTAGATGCAACAAATCTACCTTTTCTATCTCTATGTTTATGCATAACAAGAATATCTAAATACTAACTCACATAAAATTCAACTACTGAAGGTAAGAGGACAACCTGACTTTGGAGAAACCCCACTAAAGTGGATGTGTGGGATCTTCCCTCACGTCTTACCATATTCTCCCCGCCCTCAGGCCGTCCTTAAAACCACTCCAAAACCATAAAATCAATCTAATTCAAACACTACCTATTATCGTTTACAACTCCCCTGCAATGACGCCAAAATGTTGGTGCAATTATATGTTTAATATATTGCAATCATTTAATATGTCAATCTGGTTTCATAATCAATAGAGTTGATGTACTATATGTACTGATAACAGATAATTGTTTATGTCTTATGAGTATAGTCTATGTAAGAAAACACTTTCGAAACCAAATACTTAGTTTTCACACCTTTCAAATAACACTCTCCGCACAATTCAAAATTCAGAAAGCAAAATTGATCAACAAACATATAATCTAGAATTCTTTCTGAGGTGATGGACTTGTTCATTGCTGGTTAATGAAAGTTAAAGATGAACTATGATTCTATCTCCTAGGAAAACCACACAAACAATAATTAACACTCTAGAAACTTAATCAAGTTTAAAATAATTATTAGGCAAGGTAAAACATTTCATTATAAGTGCATGTATGGTGAGATATGGAAGTCTCAATTGCTCCTGTGTTTGCAAGGTGTAATCTAATCAATTATGGAAATGAAAGATAAGTATGGTGGAATTCTCCATTACAGGCTCATGTATGGTGAAATATGGAGATCCAACCCATCCTTAGATTTCTAGAACAAAAACACACAACAACATTTAGTATAGACAAAACACTAAAGCACTTAAATTGAATGATTGTGCTTGCATACTCATGCAAAGATGTCAATTTATACACAAAACTCTTTCTTACTCAAACTTACGACACACCCATATGACTTGCTACCAAATGCATCACTGGAACATAACAAGGAAGGAATTAAATGTTGTAATAAAACATGAAATTACTCTGTTCACACACACAGAAAACCAGAATCATATTCACAATTAATTATAGAGAGAATTACCTTGATTGGGTCGGTGGGCCCTTACTATACCAACAAGCCAACCCTTAAGAGAAACATATAGTATAGAAGATGTAAACGCACACATGTAGTCCATAAACAAAATTATATCATTACTTTAGAAAAATGGAGGTACAATCCACAGTTGTTTCAGAACCAAACTTATAGCATAATTGTGCATTATTTTATCTCTGTATATCCTATCATCTACAAGGCTCTCTCTTTAAAGAGAAGCAGTTGTTACAATCCAAGTTTGAAGATAACATCAAATATTTGCATAATTATAACAATTGGATGATACATCGATTTTTAAGGGAACGATTTCATCCTTATGACATGAAGTGCATGAGTGATGAAATGTATCATGGTCTCCAATGAACAAAGAATGTTTGATCCAACAAATGCCTTGGAATCATCAAGAACAATCTTGTTGCAACAACCAAGCATGGGAATTCAGAACACGTATCGGACGCACACAACTGCATTACTTGGTACCGAATGCACACAGTCATACAAGTCGATACTAGACAAGTGTAACAATCGGTATCGTATGCACACAATCATACAAGTCGGTAGCAGATGAGCGTAACAATCTGTATCGGATGAACTTAACAATGGGTACCAGACGATCTCAGCAACAGGAATTGTTGTCATGAAGTCTGCTTGAACCATCCAAAGTAATTAGAAAGTTATTAAACATCAAATATTCAAAATCCTAGTTATTAATAAATCAGCATAAATTATGATTAAACATCAATTACCTCATAGGTACACAATAATGGTTAAAGGACACGTCTATTGAGGAAAATAGGAAAAAAGTGCATAGGTATTAAGAAAAATTCGTCAGGATATGGGAAAGATAAGGTAATTGGAGGTGACAAAAAGGAGACTCAACAAGTATCTTCAAACATCATTTCTTAGAGACCAAAGGGATTACTTGGTTATGGTCTTTTCTAGAAATGCTTTCATGAACTCTACTTTGTGTGGAATAAGGAAAGTCCCCACCCTCAACTCTACTTCCCGAGGTTATTTCATAGATGGGAGGTGGTTGAGGCTCAAGGAAATGATGACCCTTCAAAATTGGAATAATCCTATGAGATATGGAGTAGAGGACGAAAAATAGAAAAAACCAAAAACTGGGGATGCGCATTGTTTCCGAACCTAGCCTCAAAATAACCTATGAACGCCCTAAAAAACAAGTTAGGTACCCCTCCTCAATCACACTCAATGAATAATACAAGTGGCTAATGGATTTGAGAAAGGTGATTATGTTATACTCTAGTATACCATTCCTTGAAAGAATAAGGATAATGATGTTATCTATGAGGGGAATTCCACTTCTAGGTTTCTAGAGAAATTTATTGAAAATATAGTTTCTTTGGAAGAGAAATATAGAGGGAAACTAAGGGCTTGTGCTAAGGAAGATGAGGATTTCATCATCAATGGACATCTACACAACCCTATTCTCTCACACCTCTACCCTATTTTGGAATATCAAGGAGCTTGTGGCTATGGTTATGGAGGATACCCAAAGGATAGTGCTAGCCAGGGGAAGAAGGGAAAAGCCTTGGATTTGATACTTGTTGAACTCAAGAGGAAATGTTAAAGATTAAGTAGGACATTTATAGGATGACATTCATAAGATTTTTGTCATCCTATATGGTGTGGAGAATGGTGTTGTTGGTAATAATGCAAAGGAATCCATCATTGCCAATGACTAAGCCTTGATTGCTATTTCTTCAACTTATGTTTACTTGCTATACTCTATTCCAGAACTCTTGTTTTATGGATGTTTAAGGTTTACACTTTATAGATGTCTATGGTTGGATTATGGATGATTCCCATAGTTGTAATTTTTCTACCTTCCATAAATCTGATAATAATTAACCACCTTATGAGAATTTTAAGACTTGGGATTGGCTCTACATGATCTCTTTCTCTCTACATCAAATGTCAATATGTAAGAATTTTTTATTTTTGAAAAGTATATGTAATCTTTGATTGGCTTTTGAAAAGATTATATCTTGTGAGTGGTTTGATCAAGATTATGCTAATATTTCCTTACTTACTTGATAATTGTAATTTTTTTATATTTTTATTATAAATTTGTTTTATTTATCAAAAACAATCATATAACTTATAAAAAAAAAAATCATGTAAATATTAGTCTTGATAATTGTAACTTTATTATAAATTTGTTTTATTAAAAAAAAAAATCATTTAAGTTAAAAATGAATGATGTAAATATTAGTCAATAGTTTTTTTGGATTTTATGATAAATTATTTGTTAGATGGTGAATCCATTGATATTATTTTTGTTTATTAAATTTCTAAATATAAATTAATCATTTTAATTTATTATATTATTTTATTGAAATAATTATTATATTAACCTTAGTGTAAATACATAAGGAAGAAAATACCTATTATATTATAGGTATATAAATTTTTTTTTTAAATATGATGATTCTTTATTATCTTCCTATCGTTTTCTTATGCTAAGTGGTTTTGTACCACTGTAATAATAAAACATGTTAAATAATTCAACCTTCTAGAACGTAAATAATTTCAACCTTCTATAATATCAAGCTAGTAAATAGGATTCACAAGCTAGTAAATATAATTTCAACCTTCTATAATATCAAGCTAGTAAATAGGATTCACCCGTGGATGTGGTTTTGTACACATATAATTATAAAACATCTTAAATCTTTTGAACTTATAAAGTATTAAGAAACAAATTTGGCTTTACATTATCTTCTAATATTCTCGATTACAATACCCGATGAAATATTCTAAAAAAAAAATTAGAAGAAAAAATTATTTTATGCATATATAATTGTGTATATATAGAGTTATGAAAGTAATTGATAAAGTTGATAATGATTGTTACCATCCACTAAGATTAATTTTTGTTTATTAGATTTTAAGAAAAATGGTGAAGAAATTAATTGTTTTGTTTTAAAATTTTATTTTTACACTTAAAAAACTTGGAGAGAAGCTTTTTTAAATCTCTTTAGTTTTAATAAGTTAACATGTTCTGAAGGTTAATATTGTTACAAATATTTTGAAATTGAGATCTAACATGGGCATACACATGATCTTGTAAGATAAAGTTCTTTTCATCTTCCACCTTCTTAGTATCACAAAGGTGGTGAATTCTTCCATCTCACATTATTTTAGGAATTGTCCAACACCATGTTTCACTATGGAGTTTATGGGAGCTAGTTTTTATGTAATATTGATTTTATTCTTTAGACTAGTTATAAAATAAAGATACTTTTGGTCTTCTAGATTAGGATTAATGACCTCTTTATAATATATTCATTTTCTCTTATTCTCTAATTATTTATATAGTTATGAATACAATTTGAGGCAAACCATTCACATATACATAAAAAAGCACCATTTGATATGTTTTTCCTTTTAGCTAAAGATTTTATAGCATAATATGAAATTCTCAAGGACATATAAAACCATTATCAGTGTATGTATATCCAAGACACGAAGCTTGATGTAGATAATCTTTGAGTGCTAATTCTATATGTAATTTGTAATTTTGACCACCAAATGAAATAAATTAACAAAACAATTCTCTTGAATACATACATACATACATATATTCCACTTAATGGTGAAAATTATATCCAAAACTAGCTCTCACATATTTTCCACATCAAGTTTTTTTTGTCTTAAAAATTGTTAGACTTATGTTTAATAACAGATTCATGTTTATCAAACACATACATAATATATTTAACATAGTTTGAAATGGGAGGTATATACACCTTAACGTGAGAACTTTTGAAAATATACTATTAATAAGAAGTAGTTTAAAATTAGTGGCATCCATAGATAGATTTCATAAATAACATTAAGTAATAATTTTCTCCCACTTGGAGCTGGATCCATTTTCATCCATGTATATGAGAACTGGCTTACCTTCATCCAATTGTCATGCCTACTTTTCCAAAGTGTTTGTTGCTAAGTTATGTTCTTTGAAAATGTGGGAGATGTGAATGGATAGAAGGATTGGTAGCATAGATTGTGCCTGATCCATTGGAAAAGAGAGGATAACATGGGATCATTAAGAAAATTAATTCATCTAGTCATAAACCAACTTCAAATAAATGGAGATATGAATGTTTTGAGTCCCCACTTCAAGTGCAAAAAATACCACTACGATCAAGATAATGATCTCAGCATAATTCTTTGTATGGAGTCTTGTACCTCTTTGGAAAGACATTATGTAACCAACATAGAATATGATTCCCCCTACCCCACTTTGGCCTAGGTTTCATTTTGAGGATTCATCATAGAAGTTGTGAGGGATCATGCTATGGTTAATTTTTTATTGGAGGACATGTATAATAAGGGAGGAAGGATTACTTGGATCCTAAGACATCATTAACTACTTAATCATGTATAGTGATTTGAATGGGGATGGTACTTTGTCTTTAGAAATCATTATGTTTCATGTTACCCACAATTCTCACATCACATGAAACAAGATAATTTCTAGCTCCAAAGGTGTTCCATGAGTCCCAAGCCAAGAGTTCCATGCTTGCTCTAGGGAACCACCTTTCTGTAGCGAACATCTTCCCATTGAATGTGTTGCACTTTATACCTCTTTTGAAAAGTAACATGCTACCATAATGTGATAGACATATTCATCGCTCTCATTGTAGAGGAAACAAATGATAGGACCCTCCTTGCCTTTGCTAAGAAGATTGTCCCATAGAAGGATTCAGTTGTAGAGTACTTATGTAGGAGAATCGCAAGCAAGCGCAAGTGGAGGACATCTGGATATGCACCAGCGTGCATTTTGAAGATGTTTTGAATTTGAAAAGATGAGACATTAATGTAATATATGGAAAAGATATATTTTCTTTTATGATTTGGAGATTGTAACACAGATCTTGAGTGTTTTCTCTCATCTTCCGGTTGTAGGCAATTAATGTAATGAATGTAAAGTAGTTGTAGGCTTTAATTCGATTAGATAGCTTGAGGTTGTAGGAGGGAAAACTCGAGAAAGCTCCCTCATATGTATTCTATTGTATTATTATTCTCAAAGTAAGTTAGTAGCTATAGAGCAAGAGAACAAGGTAGCAGAGAAGAACAAAGGTTGTAGAAGTTGTATAAGTAGATAGTTGTCGCTATTGAATCCATGTATAGAAGCACTTGAATTAATATAAGAATGCTTTGATCCAATTTCATGGTGTATCATGATTATTGTTTGCATCTATTGAATGGTATGTTTACAGTTTTCTTATATACTCTGTTATGCATTTGTTTCAATGCTGTGTATGTATGCTCGTGATTTCATGTTGGACGTATGAAGTCTGTGAAAGGGGAAGTATAACTTTCAATTGTTTCTCTTCCTGAGAATTCCTACAAGGAGTGCAGTGAAAGTCCACAAGGAGTGCGTTGATGACGCCGACGCATGCTCCCTCCACAACCCGCAGGTCGGAAGGTCCACGTTAACATAGGATCTTTCCTTCGCTATTGGCCCAAAGAACTCTAAATGACTCTTCTATTTCCTTATCGGGAAATATTCACCCACAACAAACTCTCACAGGATCCCCTCTTTACACTTGGGGGATTGGGCTTCACAACTTCGCGAATCTAGTGGTCAAGCGCTGGTCTTTCGAATCCCCGAAACCCGAAATAGTCAACACTGACCTTTCCTTTTTTCCTTTCGGGATTTTTCCTATCGTGATTTCAGCGATCGCGATGTCGAGAAACTTGTCTCCCTGACTCCCGAATCCCGATTTTCTGAAACTCCGATACACTCACGAGCTTTGACTTTTCAACGCCACTTCACTTCATCGGTACTTCAAACTTCGCAATATTGCGAATCCTAATGCCAAGGGTTTAGAACTTCACCCCGTGAAACTCCGAAACCATCAACGGAGTTGACTCCATGTCAATGGTGCGCCACCTGTCCTCTTATTGACTTCGTTGTGGCCCACATAATCCCCTTAGCTTTCAGGACTTCGCGATTCGGGATATCGCGATTCCCATTGCAATGTTTACGGAATTTCAACCCACGAAATCCTGATACAAGAATCCACGTGTAAATCCAACGACCCTTATGGCTCGGATCTACGGTCCTACTCCTCCTGAGCTTAGAACCTTTCGACACTTTCACCGTAACTTCCCTGCTCCTCCGCGAGATCTAACGACCCACGAGACTTCGCGGTTTCTCCACCGAGAACTCCGACCGTCCGTCTTTCCTCTGAGGATCTCTGCACTACTAACCAAGGTGTTTCTCTCCGTGGAACTCATCCTCCTGCGGTCCGAAATTTCTACGCTTTCCTTCGATCACTTCGAAGGTTCAAATCCCTCTAAATTTCCCCACGACTCTGCATCTTCTAGAAAACCCTTGCACGCACTCCTTGCGACAGACTTTCAAACACTTATAAGTGTTGAAATCCTTTGACTCTGCACACCCCTGCAGTACCAGTCTCTCAATACCTCACTCAGGTCCACAACCCTGAGACTTCACCCAGCCTGCGCACTCCTTGCAAGACTCCTTTACCCAACTACACTTTTTGGGTGAATGAGAACAAAAGCTATCCCTCCTGAGCTTTCAAACATGAACCTCTGAACACCTTGTCGACGCACTCCTTGCAGGAACTCTTGCTCAGGTAGATAAACAATTGAAACTCATTCCTCTCCTCTTTCCTCTCAGATTTCAGACATTCAACAAGAAATCATTCATACATAGCATAAAACCAATTGCATGATAGAAAGAGTAAACCATTCATGAGCATAACATTCAAAGATGCATACATAGAGAATATATGAACACCATGAGTCTGAATCACAACTTTCTTTGTATTAATTTAGAACTTTTGTACATGGAGTCTGCCACATAGATCTCTGCTTCTCTTCTATGCTCTCTTCCCAATCTAATAATACAATACACAAGGAGGGTGTCTATATCCCGTTTCCCTCTTGCGCTCTAAAACTGTCTAATCTAGAATTAAATTTTATCTACCTGCATTAACTACTATAAATGCCTCCTACCTACTAAGGATGAGAGCAATCGATCAAGGTCTGTTTACATTATACAAAGGATCTCCTTCTTAATTATCTTATTTAAGATGGCACATCAATTTCAAGGTAATTTCAAAATTTGCGCTGGCGCTTGTCCAACTGTCTGTTGTCTCCATGCTGGCTTGCTTAAGATGCTCCTACATCATACTCCCTGGCTTGAAAAATTTCATGGGCTCCTGTCCATGAGCTCATGCACGGTCTTTCCATGCTTCTAGATCTCTGCTTCGGTCTCCCAGCTGGCATATTCAACTGGATGGCCCTTCCACTTGACCAAATATTCAAAGTATTCTTTCCGCCTGGTCTTCTTGCTCACTCTTTTATCTAGTATGAGCTCCATCTGCGGCTTATTTGCAACTGGCATCTTCTTTGTCCACTAGATCACTGGCTTCTCATCTCCTATCCCTGCTTCCTCCGCCTTATATGGGTACAAATAAGAGATATTGAATATCGGAAAAATTTCGATCCCATCGGGTAATTCAATCTCGTAAGCATTCGCCCCAAATTTCTTCAAGACCTAACATGGTCCAATTTTCTTCATCTTCAATTTATTATATGTTCCTCTTAGGAACCTTTCTTTCCTCAAATGTGCCAGAACCAAATCGTCAACCTCAAACTGAAGTTGTCTCTTGTGTTGATTTGCTCTACGTTTGTATTCTTGGCTTGAATTCTGCAGTCGCTCCTTCACCTGGCTATGAAGTTCTTTCATCGCCTCTGTGAAATCTTCTGCACTAGCGCTCCTATTTGTAGTCTATTCTGAATCTCTTAGTTTAGAAATTCCCCTCAGCTGCATGCCATAGACAATCTGAAATGGACTCTGCCCTGTGCTCCTATTAATTGAGTTTTTATAAGCAAACTCTGTCTGTGGTAATATGTTGTCCCACTCGCTGTGGTGTTATATCAGCAGGCTTCTCAGCAAGTCTCCCAGACTTCTGTTCACCACTTCTGTCTGTCCATCCATATGAGGATGATAAGATGAACTAAATGACAAGTTAGTTCCCAGCTCTTCCATAAGGTCCTCCAAAAGTGTCCTATGAACTTTGTATCTCGATCTGAAACTATGCTTCTTGGTAATCCGTGAAGTCGAATGAATTCTTTGAAAAACAGATTCGCAATGTGAGTTGTGTCACTGGTTTTCTGACATGGAATGAAGTGTGCCATCTTGGAAAATCTATCCACCACCACAAAGATTGAATCAGAACCTCTTTGTGTTCTTGGCAACCCTAATACAAACTCCATGCTAATTGCATCCCACGGCCTTTCGGGTATGGGCAATGGTTGATAGAACCCCGCATTCTGCTTCCTTCCCTTCGAATGCTGACAAATTATGCATCTGTCCACGAATATCTTGACGTCTACTCGCATTCCCGGCCAAAAATATGACTCATTCAACTTCGCGAACGTCTTGTCATGACCAAAGTGCCCTGCCAATCCTCCACTGTGTTTCTCCTTTAGTAAGTTCTCCCTCATGGAGCATTTCAGAATACACAATTGATTACCTTTAAACATTAATCCTTCCTGGATCATGTATTCTACCCATTGGCTTATGTCCCTGAGAATTGGACTTTCAGTTTCTTCATACGCTTCTTTAAAATCCTGATCATCTACGTACATGTCCCTGAGATCATCAAAACCTAATGTTTTGACTCTGAACTCCTGCAATAGCAAACACTTCATGCTCAAAGCATCAACAACTTTGTTAGCAGTACCAGAAATATGTTTAATCACAAAAGTGAAATTCTGCATGTATTCCACCCATTTGACATGTTTCTGATTCAACTTTTCCTGTTGAGTCACAAACTGCAATGCATGATTATCACTGTATAAGACAAATTCTTTCGGGATCAAGTAATGTCTCCATTTCTTCAATGCCTGGATAATAGCATAAAACTCCTTATCATAAGTGGAGTATTTCACTTTCGCTTCATTCAACTTCTCGCTGAAGTATGCTATTCGCCTGTCTTCTTGACTCAAGACTGCCCCGATTGCAAATCCACTTGCATCGCATTTCACCTGAAATGTCTTTTGGAAATCCAGCAACACCAAAACTGGTTGTTCCGTGATATTCCTCTTCAACAGATTAAAACTCTTCTTAGCTTCTTCTGTCCAGTGAAAATACTTGTGTCTTTTCTTCACTGTGTCCATCATCGCTGCACTAATTCCAATGAAATTCCTGATGAAATTCCGGTAGAAACTAGCCAATCCGTGAAAACTTCTCACCTCAAAGATATTCTTCGATGATGGGCAATTCTTGATTACTTCCACCTTATCTGGATCCATCCTCAACTCATTTGCTGAAATAACAAACCCCAAGTAAATGAGCTCTATCTTCATGAATGAGGACTTCTTCATGTTTATCAACAACTTCTCTTGCTGTAATCTCTACATCACTGTAGTCAAATGCTTCAGATGCTCTGCCACTATTTTACTGAAAACCAGTATGTCATCCAAATATACGATAACAAATTTTCCGATGAACTCCCTTAGGACTTCGTTCATCAACCTCATGAAGGTACTCGACGCATTTGTTAAGCCAAACGGCATAACAAGCCATTCATACAACCCTTCATTGGTTTTGAATGTTGTCTTCCATTCATCACCCTCTCTCATGCGGATTTGATGATAACCACTTTTCAAATCAATCTTTGAAAAATACTTTGCTCCACT
>SNQJ01S0038829.1:20157-39364 GCA_010110895.2 Picea sitchensis | reverse complement strand
CATCACCATGCTAATTCAACCTTGCCTTGGTATCATCACCAGAGTGGCGCATTAGCCTTGATTCCCTGAGTTAACTCCTCACTACTCTTTGTTCAGTCAGTTAACTGAAGACTAGTTGACTAGTTAACTCAACTAGGTGGCAGTTCACTCCTGTAACTGCCTAAGAGACTAGAATAGGTGGCAGTTCACTCTTGTAACTACTAGTGTGTGTCCAGCTCACTCTAGACCACCACTATGGCGACTTGGTTCACCTCAATTCGAACGCATTGAGTTATACAAAGTATATCATGTGTAAATTATTCATTATTCATAACGGTTAATGAGAATTTTTCCATTCTTTCTCTCCTTCTTCTTCTTTTTCAAATTCTCTGCAAATGTGTGTATCATTGTTTAGCTAGATCTATTCTATGTAGGTTCAACACATTTACACTTGTACTTGAGGGTTGGATTCCTCACATCTCTGTTGGTGCTGAGAAATGCAGGCTGGGTATTGTGATTGAGAGTTGGTGCTCTCTTTGAGTTGGTTCTCTTTTCAGTTGGTGCTGATAAAACCTGAGATTGTAGACTCATGTAACATATAATACAAAAATCTTAAATATGTATCTGGTGCTCTTTGTGTTCATTATTATGATGGTTCAAAGTTCTTTATTGTTGATGTATGTTGTTGAGATATGTTTACATGCAAGTAACTAAGAGTGAATGGAACTAATGAGTAAATGGTGATTGCTAACTAAATTTTTAAAAGAAGTGTAAAAAGAGCCTCACATTGATTCACCCCCCCCCCCCTCTCAGTGTGGTCGGTGTGTCCAACACTCAAATATAAGGTAAATGTATGTCTGAAAATGCTAATATAAGTTTATATACAAGTGTAAAATCACAAACTACAGCTTCTACAAGTTGAACCACTCCATTTGGGTCCAAATTGAGACTAGGGCATGCATTGTACAATAAGGGAGTTTCCCCTTCAAATTTACATGAAATCTCAATTCTAGGTGCATGAAAACACCCTCTCTTGTTCTTCAATTGAACTTTAGATGCATAGGTAAATTTACCATTTATGTAACTCCATATTAAAACTTATAAAACCATTTTTAGAGCTACAGGGAAGCTTGGACGTGCATTTTCATTTTGTCACTTAGTACAGACCTTGCAAATTACAAGGTATACTTTGTCTCTTTTGCACAACCACCCTCTTTAAACTTGCAATTGAAAAATAAACAACATGAATAGGTCTATTGTGATAAACCACATCCCCAACAACTTGCACAACTCAAATCTAAGGTAGGATTTTTTCTGGAAATGCCAACATATGTTTATGTACATGTGTTAAATCACAAACTATAGCTTCTGCAAGTTGAACCACTCCATTTGGGTCAAAATTGAGACTAGGGCATGCATTGTACAAGAAGGCAGTTTTCCCTTCAAATTTACATGAAATCTCAATTCGAAGTGCATGAAAGAAACCTCTCATATTCTTCAATTGAAATTTAGATGCATAGGTAAATTTACCATTTATGTAACTCCATCTTAAAACTTATAAAACAATCTTTGGAGCTACGGGTAAGCTTGAGCGTGCATTTTCATTTTTTCACTTAGTACAGACCTTGCAAATTACAAGGAAAACTTTGCCTCTTTTGCACTACCAGCCTCTTTAAACTTTCAATTGCAAAATACACAACATGAACAGGTCTACTATGATAAGTCACACCCCTAACAACTTGCACAACTCAAATCTAAGTTATAATACAACCTTGGGTTACTTTTTACAAATAGGTTACGCATTCCAAGGGTTTTACTAGGCATATCTTACCTATTTTTGCATAGAAGAGTCTTTTATGACTCTTAATGCAAAATTGACCTTGGTTTATCTAATAACCACCATCCTCTAATTCATCAAAATGTCTTGAATCTTTGGTCATATAAATAATCATTTTTGAAGTGTACAGTTTAGACCTTGTGGTTTCATATAACCAACTTTAACAATTTGGCCCTTTGGTTTTAGAAGGAAATTTTTAGCCTTTATGCACATCAGGTGGGTTTCTGTCTGAAATTTCCAATTCTTTATAATGTTATAGATAGGTGTAAAACCACAAACTATATCGTATGCAAGTTAAAACACTAAATTTGGCTCAAAATTGAGACTAGCGTGTGCATTTGTGGCTCAGGAAATTTTGCATTCAAATTTACATGAAATCCCAATTCTACGTGCATGAAAGAAACCTCTCATGTTCTTCAATTGAAATTTAGATGTGTAGGTAAATTTACCATTTATGTAACTCCATCTTGAAACTTACAATCAAAATTTTGGGGCTATAGGGAAGCTTAGGCGTGCATTTTAATTTTTTCACTTAGTATAGTTTAGACCTTGCAAATTACAAGGAAAACTTTGCCTCTTTTGCACAACCACCCTCTTTAAACTTGCAATTGCAAGATAAACAACATGAACAAGTATACTATGATAAACCACACCCCCAATAGGTTTGGGCACAAACAATAGAGCATAACTCTATACCCTTTGGTTCCTACTTAAGGTTGTAGTGGACAAGAAGGTTAAGAGGCTACGGGTTTTTGGTGACTCCAAACTTCTTATGGACTTGTTGACAGGCATATGTGAACACATCGTCAACTATGAGGGAAAGTCTGGTTCAAGGTTGTCTAAGTAACCTAATTCGTTTGGGATGACTCCCCCCGACGGGTTTTACGGCTCCGTTGGCCGATAAAGGGATCTATCTAAAATACAAAAGGAAATTGTTAACTATTGATTAACAAAAGCTACTATATACATTCACTACTATATTTACATTTAATATATTTTAATAAATCCTACAAACATTTAAGTGAAAAATCTACAATACATATATATGTACAAGGTTTATATAAATCCATGTGAAACTAAAATTTCACTGTTGGAAACAGAATTCAAGTAACATATAAATATACAACATTCTAAAACTAATTACTAATTTGATGAAAAAAATCAAACTAAAAAAGGAATGAATGCAAATTATAATGTTTTAACTTAAATGGGCAAAGCACTTTAAGTTTAAATGTTAATTCTTATTCATTCGAAAAAAGATAACTAAACTAAAATAATAAAAGAAAACTAACATGTTATTGATCAACAACCAAAAGAAAGTTATGATTATGCCTTCATGCGTAAGATTTGCTTCAGCAACCTGTGTGTCAAAGAGAAATCTAATGGCAAGCAATTTACCGAGTACCAAGACTTATGGTATTACCCAAAGAAATTCAGGTAATCAAGTAATTGATATGTCACTTATGAAACAGAAAGACAATTCCAAATCATACCCATTATGACAGTTTATGAACCAATATGCATGGGGGGAAATAATTCCAAACAATGTAATTGATTATAACAAATTCAAAATATCTGAATTAATTCAAAATATTGAGGTATTTGCCTTGCAATCGAAATGCCATATGGATCTTAATAAGCTGGAATAATAGACTATGACATGAACAAAATGAAAACATCGAATCATGTACTGATAAACATATCAAAGCTAATTTAATCAACACACATTTGATATTAGAGAATATGAAATTAGATAACCAATAGAATAATCATACCAAAACATTTTACTGATAGGACAAAAGCCATTGAGTAAAATGTGTATTCATATCCTTCTTCAAAATAAACTTTCATCCATTGTCCCAGAATTCCAATCGTCCTTAATCTTAAATAAAGTTTTGTATTGATTTGTGTAGATTTTGTTTTTTATTTATAGGTCATGGGAAGATTAGAAGATTTTATCAACAACAATTATGAATATAATTGGATGTTGTCCAGATTTCATTTTGTTTTAATTAGCATAAGAGTTAGTTCAAAAATGTCAAGTTGTAGCTTGTCTTAATTTAGTTAATATGATTTTAATTGGATTTCAATTTTTATTTTCAGGTTTCAAAAGGAACGTTGTCATGTGCGTTGCTTGGTTAATGAAGATTATGAAGTATTTTGTTCAGAAGTAGGATCTATCTCAAAACAATTCATGATATATTTTTTTTATTGTTATAACAAACTTTTGATAAGTTGTTATAAACATTATTGTATAAACTCAGATTAGGATTTGGTTTTAAAACTCTCTATTTTTTAAGATTTATCTATATCCTGTGGATATGAGAAGTGGATCATTGTGATGTTTAAATACTCAGTTTACTTTGAGATCAAAGAAGGTGAAAAAATTTGGGAGATGGACTCCTAAATATTTTAATGAAGAATTTAGAATCGTGCTTTAACTAAGGATTTCATCCTGTGAGTTAAAGAATTCACTTTGCATTATGATATCTTGATATTATGATTCATGTTCTCCAAAGTAATCAATTATGGATTGATTTAAATTATCTTTTGTCTGTTTCATCAATTCATGATTTATTATTATTATATGTATATTAATTCTTTCAATCTTTTAACAGTCCATGATTCCCAATTGTATATTTTCAGGTGATTGTATTATCTTAATGTAAATATTGAATTGTATTGAATTAGTTCATATATTTTGAGTTTTCACAGAGCTATTTATTTGACATAAATGTATTTCTTATTGCAGATGATCATGTATATCTTCACCTGGGATTATCAATACAAAATGTTGTCCTTTCTGTATTATGAATGAGACTTGAAATGTCAAAGTGAAGTGACTTTCATCTTGACATTCCATAGTCTTAGAATTATACAATTGTCTTCTATATATTTATCTTAAAAGGAAGGTTGTAAGAGCAATCTAATACGGGAAGGCACAACTACATTTTCTCTTTTAATGCTGGGCAGTTTTAGGTTAGTAGTTTTTCTTTACTTTTATCATTTAATTTATATTTTCTTTGTGAAACTAGATTCACTTTTAAACTTAAATACTTTTCTTATTTAAGTCAAGATATTATCATTTACTTTCACTCTTTTCTTCTCTTTTAGTTTCAAAGGTAAAATTAGATTTGTAGTGTATCTTAGATCTGTTTACATTCTGCCAGAGATTTGAATCTCTTGTATAATCTTTTTTTAAAGGGTTTTCATAAATCTTGCAATTTGTATATTTGTATACTTTGTATATAAAGAATGTAAATATATATACAGTAGATAATTAGTTAGTTATTTTATTTTATAATTTAGATTAGATCCCTTTATTGGCCAACAGAGCCATAAAACCCGTCAGGGTGAGTCATCCCAAATGGTTTAGGTTATTTAGACAACTTTGAACCAGGATTTCCCTCACAGTTGACGGTGTGCTCACATATGCCCATCAACAAGACTAGGAAAATGGTAAAGGTAACATTTCTAACTTGGAGTTGTGACCTATTTTCAATATAATTATGGAAAAAAAATAAGCTTTTAAGAGGTTTCCTTTACTCATGTCTATTGATAATTCAACCACAAAGTTGATCAATTATCAAAGGAAGCACTCATTTTTTAGGAAGTGTTTTTTCTTTTTCATGAGATTAAGAACCATACTCCTACAGATTTGATACTCTCACATATTTTTTGATGAATAGATTTTTGGTCTTGTTTTAATTTGTGTTTATGTAAAGTTAGAGAGAGTTTGTCTCATGGTTTTGTCTTAGCATCAATATGATGTTGTGGAACTATTTATTTAAAGAGTGACATGTGTAAGGATGATTGTAAGAATGAAAGTCATAAGGATATGCTTTAGTCTTATCTGATAGAGGAAATCTATAAAGGAAATGGATGCTAAAATTAAAATTATAAGGGATCTCGCTAATGTGTATTTCATTTCCACTAGAAATATCAATACAATGATTTTTGTCTCATAAAAAAAAACTTTAAATATAATATCTTGTAGGTAGATTCAAACATTATTATAAAGATGCATTAAAGATCACTTAAAGATTGCAGATAAACACTAAAGATCACAAAAAGAATCACATATAAGACAAGTATGAGTCAAAAAAATCATTAATCTTCCATTAATTTCTCATAAATATAGAAGGATCTTTACTGGACATACATCACAGATACAATCTCCATTACAAAATTGGGAAAACTATGATATGGATTCTACAACTTTCTCCTCTCCAAAGATTCCTCATGAGGAATATCTAACAAGACTCTCCTTTGTTATATTATCCAGGAGGATCTCGGTGGCCACCCACCTTTTCCAACTGGCTCAAAATATTTTTTTGGCAACTTATTATTTTTAGCTATTTTTTGGTTCCCAAACTTCTGGGGCCTTTTTAAGGGCACAATCGACATTTTTTCACGATCGGTCACCTCAATCATGGACAAAGGATATGATTGATCCCCCTAAATGAATCTCCTCATCAATACGTTTCCAACGATCTATCATGTGTCCTAAACAAAGATCGTATGCAAAAGTTACGACCATGATAAGTTGATGTACTAACTTACCCCAACATGGCCCACATGACTTTTGGCGCTTCGTCTCCTAGGAATAGGTTTTTTGGATGTATAGGGTTTTTGGATTCATGTTTATTGTAAAAATGCATTCAAAGCGTCATTGTACTCATCTTCTTGCGAATGAGCGTAGTCATCACATATATACTCAAAGATAATTTGCCACCATTCTAGCAAGCTTGTTTTCAGACTGCATTTTACAGTGTTAAACATGTTTATTATTTAATAGAAGTCAAGTTTTATTGTATCTATGTTATTCTTCATTCTGTCATTGTGTTAATATTATAAATATGTGATTTCATTTCATTCATCTCATAAATCTGGCTCAGTGGTATTAGAGAGGTATGTTCCTTGCTGGGTTTTTTTAATGCATGTCCCTGACGTGGTTAGGGTATAGAGAGTTGGGTCTCGAGATTTTTTCTCTTGAAGACAACTACTCTCGCATGCCCAAGAAACTATCCATGGAGGGTGAAAATAAAGACAACGGGACATGAGATCCTTTCAAAATGTTGCTCGAGGAAGCCTTTGAGCGACAAAGGAACGAGATGATGGATATATTTGTACAAATCCTTCAAAGGCTACCAACAAGCGATGCATCCACCTCATGCAGAGGCACCGCCCCATTCAAGGTATAGATCAATTTTGATATTCCTATATTTGAAGGTCAAATAGATGCGGATGTCGTAGATAAATGGTTAAACCTTCTAGAAGGGTATTTTTTTGTCCACAACTTTTTCGATAGGGAAAATATTACATTTGGGCTCCTCAAGGTTGTCCCACATGTCAAAGATTGGTGGGATACTTTCTATGAGAAAAAGGAAATAGAGGGATCCACATTATTTGTAGTTGAACCCACTTGGGGTTCCTTCAGGGATGTTATTAAGGAAAAATACTATCTTGTTGGAAGTTATGATGACTTATATACAAGATGGACCACATTGTGGCAGGAAAGAGACCAAACAGTGCCAAAGTTCACCAATGTCTTCCATACCTTGCGCACCAAGTTGGGTATCAAATATTTTGAGTGACATCTGATGCTCAAGTACCGCGATGGTCTGCATAGATACATCCAGACATAAATGGAGTTTTTGGACATCTCATCCTTGGGCGTGGCCTATAGATATGTCGTCAAAATCAAGCAGAAGCTTAAACAAAAGACATGGAAGTTTGGGTCTGGGAACCCCTCACAGTAGAAGCAGGGCAAGGGCAGCCCCAACCCATAGAATAAAGAACAAGGGAAATATGGGAAACCTCAAGACAACCATTCCAAGCTACAAGCAAAGGCGGACAATGGAAAGATGAAGAAATATACCGGGAAGTGGTGTGACTTCCATAAGATCCCCTGGCATAAAATTGTTAATTGTCTCTCAAAGAAGTCATTGGTGGCTGAGGTAAAATACTATGAATCATATGTGGGTTTCGACTCTGAGTTAGAACTAGAAAATGGGAGACGGATCATTGACGCGGAACCCAGTGCCACCGTTGCTACCACCAAGATCTAGCTCGGTGAACCTGATGAGCCAAAGGAAGGCAAGAGCCTCTTTCATTCACAAATGTGGGTGAAAGGAACTTCGTTGCACTTCATCATTGATAGCAATAGCCAAAATAACCTCATCTCAGCAAAGGTCATCAAGCGGCTAGACCTGCCGACAACGTCGCACCCGCATCCCTACACCATCAAACGGCTCTGCTAAGGAAGCGTTCTTTGTGTTAGCTTAAGGCGTCCAAATAATTCTTGATCAGCTTAAGGCATCCAAATACTTCAGTAAGATTGATCTGAAGTCTGGCTACCATCGGATCCCAATAGAATAGACAGATGTATGGAAAGCTGCCTTCAAGTCAAACAAAGGTATTTTTGAATGGTTGGTCATGCCCTTTGGTTTGACAAATGCCCCAACAACTTTCATGAGGATGATGGATGATATATTGTGGCCTTTCACTAATTATTTTGTGGTGGTGTATCTGGATGACATCCTCATCTACAACAAGACTTGAGCAGAACACTTGCAGCATATTCAATAGGTTTTTCACACTCTGTGGCATCACAAACGATATTCCAACTTGGAAAAATGCTCCTTCGGCATGGACAAGGTCTAGTACCTAGGCTACATTGTTGATGTGCATGGTGTGCATGTTTATCCAACCAAGATCCAGTTCATCTGTGATTGTCTAGCCCCAACCACGCTCACTAAGCTTTGAAGCTTCTTAGGCCTTACCAATTTATATCACAGGTTCGCGTTGGGATTCTCTCATATTGCATGGGCCCTCAGCCAAATAACCAGGGGTGGTGGTAAGGAAAAATTTGTGTGGGGCCTACCCAACAAAACGCATTCGATGATCTGAAGCAGTGCTTGTACTCAGCCTCAGTACTTTCATTACCTGACCTGCAGAATCCCTTTGAGATCAAGACATATGCTTTAGACTATGTTGTGGGTGCAGTCATCACTCAGCGCGGCCACCCCGTGGCCTATCATAGTGAGACACTATCAGATGTCATTCGTAAGTACCCTACTTACGGAAAAAAAAATGTACTCCATTGTGCAAACCTGCCACCAGTGAAGGAATTACATTATCGGGAAGGATACATTCATCCACACAGATCACAAGTCACTGCAGTTCATGCAAACACAAGGCAAATTGCAGAATGATTTCCATCAAAAGTGGTCCAAATATTTGCAGTAGTTCCACCTCAACATCAAGTATAAAATGGAAAGTAACAATTGAGTCATTGATTGCCTCAATCGGCCTACTGCCATTGCACTAACCACAGTGTTGTATTCTAGTGGCCACGAGACCTCTGAATGGCCCCACCTCTATGAGAAAGATTTTGACTTCACCAACACCTACCAGATGTTGGGTGCAAACACAACTGTCACTAATTTACATCTTTAGGAAAGGTTGGTGTGTCATCTAGTCCATATTTGTTTTCCATCATGCGAGTAAGTGAAGATGATTTGGGAATCCCACTATAGTTGGGTGGAAGGACACTTCGGCATGGAAAATACAGTGGCAGTGTTGCAACGACATTTCTACTGGACAAAACTTGACAGGATGTCAACAAGTATATCTGGTCCTACATTGCCTATGTTATTGCCAAACTGGACACTAAGAAACAAGGCATGTACACTCCTCTGCCTACTCTCAACAGGCCCTGGGAATCCATGTCAATGGACTACATGTCAGGAATTTCATCCACCAAGAGGGAAAATGACTGTGTTTTTGTGGTTGTTGATCACTTTTTGAAGATGGTGATTCCAGTCGCCTACAAGAAGAGCATCACAGTGGAGGCCATTACCAATATATTCTTTGAACGAGTGTGGGTACACTTTGGGATACCACAAACCATTATCTCAGATCGGGACATTTGGTTCATCAACACATTCTGGTCGAGCCTCTAGTCACTGTTGGACACCAAGCTCACCAAGTCCACTACCTTCCACCCCCAAACAGATGGTCAGACCAAGGTCATCAACCGAATGATCGTGCACATCCATCACATGTACAATTCCAAGCACCCTCACACATGGTATGAGATTCTTCCCTATGTTCAGCACAGCTACAATAGATCCATACATAGCTCAACTGGCTATAGCTCCTTTCAAGTGGGGTTGGTATTTCAACCATTGGGTCCCATGGATGTTGCACTGCCCCTTGCGGCCACCCAGGAAAGTTTGTCGCATGCTCCAACTAGAGCTAACAAATCCAATGAGATCATTGAGCATATCCAATAGATCCTCCAATAGGTTCAGGATATTTTACAGAAGTCCAATGCCAAGTACAAGCAACACCATGATCAACATCAGTTTCCACACTAGTTTCAAGTGGGAAACAAAGTTTGGTTGCACTTGCAGAAAGAACACCTTATAGGGCCTCATCAAAATATTTGTCCACTCTATTATGGACCTTACACCATCACCAAGGATTTGGGTGACAATGATTTCGAGCTCAACCTTCCCCCCTTCCTTGGCTTACCTAGTGTTCAATGTGGACCTCCTTTGCCTTTATTTTCCACCATTATTGGACACCTCGGAGATACCAGAATAGTTGACACCAACATAGCTCAACCCTAACTACATGGAATAGGAATCCACTGATCAGATCATGGACAGACAGGTCAAGGTCACTCTCCAGCAGAGGATCCATCTTTATCGGGTTGTCAAATTAGGGCAGCTCCTGCACCAAGCCAAGTGGCTCACCCATGGCCAAATTCGATAGAAATTTCCTCATCTAATGGGGGCACCCAATGAAATGGAGAACATTTCTTCCTAAGAAGGGGGAATTTATCAAGGATGATCTTGGTGGCCACCCACCTTTTCCAACTAGCTCAAAATAGTTTTTTGGCAACTTACGATTTTTAACAGTTTTTCAGTTCCCAAACTTCTGGGGCCATTTTGAGGGCCCAAAGGACATTTTTTCATGATCGGACACCTAAATGATAGACAAAGGCTTTGATTGATACCGCTAAATGAATCGTCTCATTAATACCTTTCCAACGAGCTATCATGCACCCTAAATGGAGATCATATGAAAAATTTATGACCTAGGGAAGTTGATGTACTAACTTACCCCAACGAGGCCCACATGAATTTTGGTGCTTCATCTCCTAGGGCTAGGTTTTTGGATGTCTATGGTTTCGGAATTCATGTTTTCTGTAAAAATTCCTTCAGGGCCTCATTGTACTCATCTTCTTGCGAACAAGTGTAGCCATCACATCTCTTCTCAAAGATAAGTTACCACCATTCTAGCAAGCTTGTTTTCAGTCTGCATTTTACAGTCTTCAGCATATTTCTTATTTAATAGAAGTCAAGTTTTACTATATCTTTGTTATTGTTCACTTTGTATCTGTGTTAATATTATAAATTTGTGGTTTTATTTTGTTCTTCTCATAAATCCATATCATTATCTCTCTACTTACAACCTCATATATTATGTTCCCCATGGGGACCACCTTCACCCATAGGTCATGTACATAAGTGGATCATAACTAACTTTACAAGTATTCACAAGTCCTCAAACCAGTTGTTACAACATTATATATTATGTTCCCCATGGAGACCACCTTTCTCCATAGGTCACTTGCACAAGTGGATCATAACTAACTTTACATGTATTCATAGGTCCTTGAGCCAATTGTTACAGCTTTGAGGTGATGCTTAGTGATACTCATAAGGGTGATTTATCCCATCACCAACTTCACTTGTAGGGTGATACTAAAGAAGCTTACAGTTCGAATGGGTTCCAAAATTGGCAATGCACCAAAGGGTCTAATGGAAGATACATAATATGGTATGTATATGGAGGGTGCACCACTAGGAAAGAAGAGAACAAGGGAAGTATTGGGGGTGAGCTTGAGGCAGAAGATTATGGTGGGGACAGACAATATTGATACAAACCAGATATATTTTTACCATTTGTTATGGTCTTGTTGCCAGCAAGTGTCATGGTATCTTATACCTGGGTCAAACATCTTCAACGTCTATTTGACCCAACCGACCTGGACATATTCCTTCTAGTGAACTACTTTGTCTCCCATCTCCTTGTATTGTCGCATACCCTTGAAAGTGTTGCAATTATCGATTCCTCCCCTCAAAATGTGCTCAATTTCCTTTGGTCCTCCCACTGTTGTTGGAAACTCCCCCTTTCTTTGTCTTGGGGCCTTCTGGAGTGTCGACATTGATGTGACATACTTATTATTGACTAGTGATACCATCTGCATACGGGTGCAGTACTGTGACCTCTGAGTCGACCACTTGAATCCTTCCCAAGTTTCCCCCATGATGGCATAGTCTAAATTTTCTACATTTAATTGGCATTTTTCACCTAAATCCGGTGATCTGAATATGGGAAAAATAGGTATTTTATGTTGTTTAACTTTCATTTCTAAATGCATAAATGGATTCAGCATACTGAAAAACCCTTGGGGCACTCAGATTATATAGACTTAACCACTCAATAGGGTAATTATAATGCCATGGACTAGTGTCCCTTCATTATACAAAGGGGTAACTTTGGGGCATGGCAGTACCGGTCAAGATTAGAAATCATATGACTTCACTGGTCACATTAACTAACATCTTACTTGAAATTTGCTCATATCTTATCTGGCGGAACAGCTGATCTGGTTCAGGTACTGTCCAACCTACCCACATCATATAAATTCTAATATGCAATATTTTCCTCCATTAATTCTTGTACTTTCCAATCATATATATTGTCGATTCACGTTTAATTGACGTCTCGAGACACAACAAGTGTAATAAGCCCACGCCAGACATTTTTAGCCCCCTAGTTAGCATAATTGATGTCTCAATTGAGACAACACAGGCATAATAAGCGTATGACGAACATTTTTATCCCCCTACATGGCATAATTATGGCACAATTATGTGCCAAATGCACCCATGAGACAAAAAAAATGTTGACATGGCAGTTCCACGTAGGTTCCATAGTTGCGGGCCACAAGGAACTAGTGGACCACGATGGTGATTTCAGCGTTGCAGAATCAGTGGTCTTGAAAACCTTCGAATTTGAGTCAAAATTCTGAGGAATAACACACGACGTCATATGTACGATGAACGTCGGGCCACCAAGAAAAAATGTAACAAAATTTTGAGAATTAGTGAGTAATGTCCGATGGTAAGGTGGATTTTGTTTGTAACATTGAAATACCCTATCAAACTTCGACAACATATGTAGTAGTGCTCTAAAGGTCACCTTATGATAAATGGAATCATCTCACTAGGTGATTCAACCCACATTCCCATGAGGTTAGGGAAAAAGATTCCAAATAGTCTCGATATAGGTTAAGCAACTTGAACTTTGCAAGTGAGAGGTGTTCATGATATATATGGCTCTATGCATGCACATTTTCAACACCCTTAAAGAGAGGTTGGAAAATAGGTTGGTGGTTAGATAACATGGATGTTTGGATCCTCTATCTATGTGCACCTAATACCCCCCAAAGGATAAGCATAGAAGGATTTTTTACTTGAAGTCGTGGCTTTTTAAAGTCTTTGAAGAATGTGCTCCTACCCTGTGCAAAAATTATTCCAAGTGAACCACAACTCCAAGGAGTCATGGTGGAGATATATATTCAAGTTGTATAACCCATGTTTGGATTTGAGGTTTATCTAGGTCTCCTTCTTTCCATACACAATTTTGTTTGGAAAGGTACCCTCCTTATCCTCTCAGTTCTCAACCATATTAAAATCCCCACAAAAGAGCCAGGGAGAATCTAAGAGCTCACCTGCCAACCATTACAACTCCTTCATCCTTTCACCAGAGTCATTCAAAGTATAAATATTAGCAAGTCTTAGAATATGGCCATTCAAATCAACAAAACCCAAGGAAATATTTGATAGGGATTTTCACCCCAATCCACCACTACCTTACCAAGTTGTGGTAAGAGAAGTATGGCTATCCCTCCCTTACCTTCCAAATGATCAAAGATTATAAACATGTTTTCACCTAGCCATGTAATAGAGAAGGCCATGTAGGTAACTCAAACTCCATGTATCCCATGAAACAACTTTCATCGATAACTTCCAATGTTGTGCATCTCATGCTCGTTATCTCTAAGGACAAGGAGAGCTTCAAAAGAGTTTGGGTTTGTAATAGGTATTTAAACTACGACTAATATTGGATGGTAATAGGTTGAGGATTTTTTAATAATTTATTAGTGTCCAACCAACCACATACGTATGTTAATCACTATTAGCGAAAAAAAAAAGACCTATGAGTCCCTCTCTGCTAAGAAGAATCGGTGGATTGAGGCACAACCTTCCACTTCGATGCAACCAAGGACCTCTATGGACTAGATGGCATGGATTGCCTCTATGGTTGGGCCTTGGCAAGCACATTTCCTTTATTCCTTCACACTACTTCCATTAATCCTATTATTATAACTTGATTATATCTACCAACATATATTATGTGTGTTTAGGTGGGGGCAAGGTTTGTTAGGTGCTAGGTTGATTCATCATAAGAAATTCATGAACATTTTGATCTAAACATTGTCATGAAAGAAAATATTAGGAAGGTTGATATACTAAATTTTCTAATGGTGGACTCTATCACACATCTTGAGGAGGACATATTCCCTCAAATCTTTTGATAGGCTGAATTTGATGCAAACCATGTGTTAGGGCCTAGGGTTAAAGAAATTATCTAGTTAACGGTAGATGAAGCCCCAAAAAAGGGTTGTTATGCATCCCAAGAAGGACCATATTTAACGGGTGAGCTATGGAACTCTACCCAAATTGGGTAGGACATTTGTGCATCTTGGTTGGTGGAAAAACCCTCGGACTAAATTGAAAACATGACCAGGGTGTTTTTACATATCTAGGGCCCCCACCGCTAAATTTCCAAAACAAGAGCCTTATCAACAAACTAGAAAAGGAAGAAGAATTTATTAAGGTTGTGAGTTTGCAGACAATGTCAACTATGTGGCTCTTAGGATTCCCTAACCCAACTATAGATAATGGCTTCATGTGGCACTTGCCTCACAAAATACCCTAAAAGGGTTTCCTCCCTATATGAACTACATGTAGAGTCATACTGCTCAATATTACTTTCACACTAAAAAAAAAGGAAAGAATCACAATTACCTCATGGTAAACTTTTCGAACAAACTTCTAGGGTGCTTGCGGGGAAATGTCATTATTGCCTTCCACTGCCTTGGTAATTTCCATAGTGACTGTTCCATTTTTGGGTGATGGGTTAGACATTAGAGCCCTCCCAGTATATGAAAATTGGGTGTAGCTCAAGTGGTTGTGAGGAAAATGTGTGTTAAGTACCTGAATAGATCTTAAGATAAATATCAAAATAACCAAGAATCTCAACAAGAATAATCCAAACCATTCACCAAATAGTGAACACAAGAAATAGAGAAAACCCTTGAGGTAGGGTAACACCATATATTAATCCTTAAGGAAGGATAACACTCCCCAAGCAATGCTTAATACATTCACAATATTATTCACTGTGTTTCATTACATTGCTTACACTTCTTTATATATCTCTCTCTATCTCCTAGGAACCTTCTAGAGAGCCTTCTCATATTTATTATATCTGACTATTGTAGTGGGCCTTATTTAATATAGTGGACCTAGTCCACCTTACATTGAATGAATTCCACTGATAATACATAAGCACATTCTCATGTATTGAATGACGTCCACTAATAATACATAACCACATTCCCATTGCGTACCTCCCTAGGTGCCCCATAGTACCTCCCTAGGTATACTACATTCCATCCCCCTTCACATGTTTCATCCTCGAAACATGAGAAGAAACCATACAATATGACCATCTAATAAATGTAGCCAACTGGTACCAAGTACGACCATCCATCCATCCTAATGGAAGTTGAACATGATGTTCATTTTCTGCCTTGTCACACTGATCTTGCTCTACATCATGTCAGGGTTGCAATGGGATTGTTTCTCTAGCATGATCACTTCCCATGGTGATAGTAGTCCTCCATGCACCTCCTCTTGATCAGTTTCCTTTCTGGTTCTCTATTGGTGCATAAATGTGTTGATTGTCACATCCTTTTATAGATGACTATTGTTTCTCTATATGATTTGGATGGTGATATACAACAACTAAAGGAATATGTTCTTTTTTCTTCAAATCTGCAACACATTGTGCCTTTAAGTCAATGACCTCCTTAGCTTCCTGATTGTGTCCTTTGTGTGGTTTTGCTTCATCTCCTTCTGTAGACTCTACCTCTGATTCAACTTCTGACTCGACAATAACTTCTTTGTTAGCCTTTGTGGGCCAATATTTCTTACTAAGAGACACATCCTGCAATGTGATTTTCTTTTTCTTGCAACACAACTTCAAAAACTTCTTTTGAACATTAATATTAATGGTACCCACTAATTTTATCCAAGGATATCCCAAAACAATATCCACTTCATCCATATCCATGGCACAAAAATATGAATGCAACACATATTTATCCATAATGAGCTTCAAATCTTTAAAAAATTGAACATTTTCACTGATAACATGTATGCTTTGAATATTTTTTACAGGAACTTGCAATCTATTAATCAACTTAACATTGATAAAATTTTGCTGGCAACTAGGGTTAATAGAAACAATAACCTTCTCCTTATGAATACAACCATGAACCTGTAATATAGAGTTGTCACATGAAAATAAACCCTTGGTTCGGTTTTTATCCTTACACTTTGTATGAGACCACTTATCTAAAACGAATTTTTCAAATGCTTCCTCAGAAAATGGCATCCACTCAAAATAATCAAATGATTTCCATCATATGAGAGCCTCTTCTTTGAAACCATAGTGTATATGAGTGTTGGCCCTTGACCAATTTTTGAGGAAACATTGGTCGTGTTTGACCACTTTTGGGACTTCGACAGGCTGGTCGAAGATGGAGTGCCCATGCGGAGCAGAGATCGCGGGATCTCACTCATTTTGCGGGCTTGTGGACCCAGCAAAGGGTTTTAGGGTTTATGTAACGGGTTAAGGGATGCCAACCCATGGGTTTACCCATGATTAGGCCTTTTTGTAATGATATAAATAAGTAGCTAAGTGACATAAGAAGTAGATCTGGTTGGCTTTGTGCAAGAATGAGTTAAGGGCTTGCAGAGCTAAGTGCAAGTGTTTTATAAGTTTCTTTGTGCACAGACATTGTATGTAAGTGCTCTGTTCTATTGAGAAGTTGGCTCTGTGCCTTGACCTGATTTTGGGGAAGGTGGATCTAGTGTGTTGTGCACGGATCACCTGTCCACTACGGAGTTGGGCTCTGTGGCTTTATGCACAGGAGAAGATGAATGTAATAAGATCAAAGACTAATTAAAAAAAAAAAAATTGGTGGACGTAACCCCACACTGGGGTGAACCACATATATCCTGTGTCTTGATGTGCTTTGTGTGGTGTTGTTTATGTGGTTATTTTCTTAGTGTTGTTGTTGTTATGTATAATGAATGCATCTGATGTTGTAGCTTAGTGATTAATGGTGTAAATGAATGCGAGATATGAACTAATGTCATGTGCTAAGAGGTTTTAAGGGATTGCTCTTGATTGTTACTGCGTTGATCTGTAATAAGGGTTAATTTGTGATGTAAATAAGAATCATAACCTAATGCATATTGTTGGCTAAGTTCTCTATTAAGTGTTGTAATCACATATCGGTGTCCCATCCTGGTTGTAGACACTTGAGTCCTGCAACCCCCCCCATCTCTACCTCGGGTGATACTTCATCTGCTTCGCAGGTGTTTCCAAAAGGGCCGGTAGTTAGGGTTTTTTTGGTGCGATGTTGAAGCATTGAACCCTAGGTATGCCCCTGTGCCAACAAATGGTTCTGTTGTCGGGACCTGAAACTTTGATTGTTGGGAACTGAAGAAAAGAGAAAGCTCTATACGTAGATCTGCTGCTATAGTGTGTAGTATTCTACTTGACTTGTGAAGCTATGTACTAAGAAAGAAACTGGATCTGAAGAGAAGAGGTAATATCTTAAAGCTTTGTGCTCTAGTAAACGTAAGATAAGTGGAAATTTTTGTTTCGAAAGTATGAATCTAGGTGTGTTTGATAAAAAAAATCCTAGTCTGAAAATTAGGGCACAATTAGAAGAAAGAGTTGATCTGGATAAATTTGATAGAAATAGATAAAGATGTGTTATTCCTATGCATAGAAAGAATTTTTGGACTAATAAGTGGATGCAGGAACCTAAAAAGAATTTTTGCAGATTGCAGGTCCAGCACTGTGATCCCAGTGCGCAATACAGGAGAGGTTGGGGATCATTTAAAAGAAAAAGAGGATTAACACTGTGTTATAATTGCATAAGGTCGAGAACTCTTTCTAAAGAATGCCCTGGTACAGGTCCTATTTGTCTTTGTTGTAAAGCTATTGGTCATGAGGTTGAGGATTTCCCTAAGATGATTGCTAAAGTTGAAAAGATGAACATGAGACAAGAAAACTATACAGAAGGTCAAGAGACTAAGGATATATTAAAGAATCATACAAAAAATGAATCTAAGACTATGTTAGTACAGTCAAAAGAAGTAATGGATTATCATGGAGGCATCACTTTACTAGAGATCCTGAAAGAAAACCAGTGCATAGTTACAAGAATAGAAGACTTCGACATAGATTGCGTATTGGATGAAGAAACACACGTGAATATTATGCCAGAAAGCACTTGGGAAATTTTGGGAAGCCTGCTATGGTACCTTCATTGGGAAGGATAGGCTTGTTTAAAGGAAAGATGATAACCCTATGTGGAAGAGTTACTAATGTACCTATGATTTCTCATGAAACATCGACTAAAGAAGAATTTGAAGTCATTAAGTTTGTTGAGAACAACAACCTTTTTCCACTTTTGTTAGGAAAGACTTGGATTGAAAAGGATCAGATCAAAAGGAAAGTAGAGGAGGAAGCCGCAGAAAAGAAAAATCAAGAACTAAGGGATCTCATAGCTAGAAGAATAGATCGACTGATAGAAGAGTGAGAAGTTGAGTCAAAGCAGCAGAATGAAAAATAAGTAGCTGTCAAAGTTGAAAGAGCACAAGAAAGTTTAAAGAACCTATCCAAGCAAGAAGAAAGTATGTCCACCCTGGAAATAGTAAGAGAAGGGACATTAACCTCAGAATATGTAAGAGTGCATCAGCAGCGCGAAGCTACTATGCTAAGAAAAGATAAGAATAAGAATGGAAAGAGGAATCTAGAAACTCAAATCACAGGAAAGAAGGCAAGGAAACTCAGTAAGAAGAAGGCCAAGTTAGAAAGACTACAAGAAATTCTAGAGAAGACCTCGCAAGAGATAGATCTGTAGAAGTTGAACCTCGT